>JABASM010000285.1:0-26827 GCA_019776545.1 Brachystomella parvula
TGAAAAAGCCATATTTCGTTAAAAAAGGGGCCATGTTTAGGTACACTTTCTGGGACATCGGGGTGCTCTAGCGCGGTGGTGAAACAGTCAAAACGAAGATATGGTCATTAGGAACAACTTCCTCAACACAGAATTCGAATTTTCTATCGTGCTGGTCAGATACTGACCGAAATTTTAATTTCAGTTCTAAATCGCAAAAACAGGGTTTAAAAAAGCGGATATTGCCACGCCCCAGTATCAAATATCGAGAATCTGGTTTGAGGAAGTTGTTATGCATCGCTGCTTTTTCTTTAATTTGACACGTCAGCGAACTCTTGAGTCCCGCTAGTTAGTTCAGAAAGTGTACCTAAAGTTTGGCTTTTTTCCCATGCTCTTTTAATGGTAAACACAGCCTATACCACGTCCTTAAAGAGGAGACTGAGATAATAGATCCTTGATTGATGAGCCCAAGCCTGTAAAAATATTTAAAAAAAACCAAAAATCCAAAATTTTTTGAAGTTTTAAAATGGTATTTCAATATACTATTATACAGTGAAGCCCATCCGAAACGATACAAATCGAAATAGTTGCTATAGGATACTGAGCTTTTTAGACGGTAAAAGGTTAGAGCTTGAATTTTTTTCCTTATTAGCCAGAAACTGGTTTTTTTCGATAACAAACAAATAATTCAATTTTGATTTATATCGTTTCGGATGGGCTTCACTGTATACCTCACGCGGGGCGGGGTAAATAGCGAGTTGGATACGGTATAATCCTATAGTAACTCATTACAAGTGAATGCAAAATTTTAATAAAAATGAAGCATATAGACTAACGTAATTTGTGAATTGTAGACAGCATTGGAATCAATCCATAAAGCGAAAAATTAGTAAAAGTCTACTTCGCCTTCACTATTTTATCAAATCTTCGTATTTTATTTTTTGTATCCAATTTTTTTTCACCTGAATATTATTTTTGGCACCAGATTTTAAGCCCAAGTTTCCAAATGTGCTTTTACTTAACTAAGAACTTTTCTCCCACAACCTGATTGTCTGGAGGAGACACTAACTACATTCTAATCATTATAAGGAATCACAGTTAAAAAGGATTTACGTATCATTTGAAAGACTCTTCGCTTCCATTCTCAGTAAGATCGAAGGAGTCTGTTTCATCTCCGTCCTCAAACATCTTCTGACGCTTGCGAACGTTCCACTGAAGACAGTCTGCTAGAGAATCGAACCAATCTTGAATTTGATCCTGCGCGCAGATCGAAGGTACAGGGTAGACCGAGGTGGTCACCGAAAGCCTACAAAATAAAGATGAATAACCAAAGATTTTAACCAAGTTTAGAGTTACAATATTATTCTCACGCATCGCCATGCTGTAACTCCTGACGACTCCGTCCGTCAAATGAGACCCAGGCAGTATTGCGACTATCGGGAGAGATCTTTATCTAAAAAAGAATGAGACAAAAAATTAGTGATAGGAAAGCCTAAAAAGTATATATTTGTAGATGTACTTTCAACTCAACTCCGGCAGGTACGACAATTGGTCTGAATGAGAGTGAGTGTGGGCAGATTGGAGTAATCATGATCGCTGGAACTGATGGATGAATCATAGAAGCCCCGGCAGCTACGGCGTATGCAGTACTCCCGGTAGGGGTGGATACAATTAGCCCGTCGCCTTGAACAACTGTCACATGCTTTCCATCAATGAAGAGGTCGACATTTGATAAATATGGACTTGGTCCCCGATCCACGACGACTTCATTCAGAACCAGGAAGTTGAGTGGTTGGTGGAGCCGATCATCGTGTACCCCAAGATGAACGCCATTATTGGTGTTGATAGGAGGGGGAACCTTTCCTGGCTCTGGAGTATTATTTTCAGGATGACGCCGTTTCAAGACACACTTGATTCGACTTCGAAGAGTCAATGCTGCATTCCCTGAATTAAATAAGCAACGGATTTTTTTATAATTGCCAAACTGTAACCTGAAGAAATTCAATGTTTTTTATACCCTGAAGAACGTTGCTGACCTGGTCTTGAAAGTTGTTAAAGAGGAAGGGAGTAAGAAATCCAAGAGAGCCTAAATGGAAGGCCATAACAGGAGGTACTGACTGCTGGAAGAGTGAAGAAGCGTAGAGAAGGGTCCCGTCTCCACCGAGGCAAATAATAAAATCGATCTTATCCGTCAGATCATCTCTTCCTTCCCTGAAAAGCTGAACTTTGTCTCGAACTGTTTGGAATTCATCGTTGGCAAGCAGAGCACTATCTTCCAGAACCGCTGCTTCCACATGAACCACCATCCTCTTTTCCTACAAGAAGAAATATTAGAAAAATCCAGCTACGGTGTAGTTCATCGAAATAAGTTGAAATTTACCTCGATCAACCATCGGGTAAGTTGCACAAAAGGGCTCAAGACAGAGATGTCTCTTCTTTTTTTGATGACAAGGACAGTGAGTGGTGTTTTGTACCAAGTAAGTCTTTGGAATGCAGGATCTTGAATTTGCCTACGGAAGATAAGAATCCAGTTAGAGGAATGCATGGAATTTACCTGAGGCAGGTAAATAATTGTGGTAAAATAGCCTGTCTATCGAATTTCTCACATTCCAACTCGGTTATCCTTATCATTATCCTCATCTCATTAGAATGAGGCTGACGCCGAGCATACTTCTGGGTTTCCCAAATCCATGCATAGAAAGAAACAATGGAAATCCCAGAAATATTTAACAAGAAAGTGAGAGGAAGTTTCAATCCTTGTTTTTTTTTCGTTCCTCTTAATTTAGAATTTCTATCCTGAACGGAAAATCCAGCCCCAAAAAGGTAGAAAAAATATTGATGAGTTGGAACTCAAAAAACTCAACAAAAAACCACATTAGTAAAGATTGGAACTTGCTCCAAAAAAAAAAACTCAATCCGTTTTAATTTACGACTGCTAACACCTCCGCTAAAAAAAATTTGAGATTAGAACTTTTACTTACATAACCATTGCCGAATTCTTCATGATTCGACCGCATGGTCCAAACTGTTGAATTGGACTTGGAGCGTTCAAAGATCTCGTTCTCCTATGAATTTATAAAAATTAAATTAAATTAAAAAATCAGATTTCTATCATTTAAAATTCAACCCAATTTAAATAAAACTACAGAAATAATTTTTAGAAAGCAAAGCAGCAAAGCATTAGATCACTCACGGCCAAGTCCCCGACCTCTTCCTCCGACGAAGCTCCTCCTCCTCAGTCTCCTCGTCCATTGGACATCCACTCGACTCGGAACAGGAAGACCCTTTGTCTTTCCTAAGCTTTTCCTGGAAGCCTTCAGAGCCCCACCTGCTCAGTCCTTCGAAAACCATCTTGTTCCAGTTAAGATATCGGTATTCTCGCTACTGGCATGCAGGCAGGAGGACAATTTGAGTCTGATCGAGCGAACAAGCTGATGGAGACTGAGAGAGAGGCCGAATTATTTTCTCCTTCAAGCCCTCCACGGCAGCCTTTACATTAGCAACTCGGAAACAAACCCCCAGCTCAGGAGCAAAAACATACCACCAACCACTTCGCAACAAATAAAATATTCAGGCAACAATATTCAAGAGGCAAAATTACTCAAGCACTTTTTTTTGCCAATATAATAAGCAAAAGCAAACAAAAAGAGGGCAAAAGGTGTTTGCTTGAGGCAGGAGAAGAGATATCAGGATCTGGAGTAAAGGTCAAGAGCCCTTTGACTCACTTACGCCTCCTCCTCTTGAAGGCTCACGTAAAGTGAGTGCCGTCGAAATTCACTACTTCTCCTAGAATCCATCAGTCAGAAAAAGCCTACTACTTCGGAATTCCAGCAGCGAGCAAATATATAGACTGACCGGTGGAAAGTGGATCAGAGTAGTAGCCCGTACCCAGTCACCTGCCTAACTCAACTGGCCGTGAGAAATTGGAAGTGGGGTTTTTTGGGAGGGGTCGAAGCCACTCGATGATTTTAAACAGAGTAGGGGAACTCTCTCCATGCTATTTCTCTGGGAAACTGTCAGGGAATGTCATTTATTCAGCAAACATTCTCTTATGAATGAAAAATTAAAAGAAGGCACAAGCATTGCGACGCAAAAGAAAAAAAAATTGGTGCAGCAGGAGCAAAGATGTATATAAAAGTACCTCGAAATACAGCCTTCTCCGACACAGGTGTCAGCTGAAGATAAAGAATTGCTAGAATTCCCAACACCAGGAAAAAAGAAAGAGAGAAATGTCAATTAGGACAGGATTTATGAGCAAAAGGCGGTGCTGAGACTTGTGTATCCATCACCATAGACAAATCAAGTAGTGACCCATCCTCCGACGATGTTTTAAAATGCAAAATACAAATTTCTATTACCTAAAAGTTCGCCGCTTATCCATTTTGCATGGAAGGGATCCAACAGGAGACCCATCCATCATGGAATCCGACTCTGGATCTTGGGAGCAACTCTGTGGACTCTTCGCTGAGCCTATATCCATTTTGCATTTTTGACATCCAGGAGATCCATCCGACTCGGAATCTTGTAAATTCGTTGAACTTGAACCAAGCGACTCTTCTGACTCTTCCTGTATCTGTGGCGGGGTGGATACAACCGTGGCATCGGCTCGTTCTAAACGATGAAGACTCATAGTCTTGATAAAATTTATTGAAGCTCTGACTCAACTGAAAAATCAGAAGAAGAAAAAAATAGATCGTGAACTATCCCTCAGAATCCCTGCTGCGAAGTGACCAAGCCTAAAAAGAGAGCAGAAGCCTTTATGAGTTTCTGTGCTAGCCAACTAGCCGACCTAAGGTAGTTAAGAATATGTTATCTAATTGCTCATTTGGCTCAAGGCGACCTAAAAAAATTGATTTCATGCACAGTTACTCCCCCTCCGCAGCAATTATCCATGCTCTAACATACACTGTTTGTTTACAACCACGCCCGTTTCAGGGGCAGACACAAGTATCAGTCTTAAAATCATTAAACGATAAAAGTGGTATAAAACAATAGTAATTATTGCATTAATTCTTTCTCTTTATGTTCTCTTCGAACTGCAGTTGAAAAGTAGTGAGAAAGAAATACTTACGCAATGTTGAACTAATTCCCGTCGCTCCCTCAGGAGGAACAAGAAGTACAGGTTGATTAGTTAATCTCCTGCCCAGGGAATTGAGATCAAATTCGTGTTAGTAAACTGTGACTTAAAACTAAGGAACTCAAATACCAATTACATTCATCATCCCCAACCAAATAATAATAAGGTCTATAGGAGGATCAAACCAGTTAAACTTTAATTATTGAAGATTGACCTATAGAAGTGATACAGCTGATTGGACTTGGAGAAAAGAATTGAGTTCTCGCTACGAGATACCCATCCAGTTCACCGGTGAGAAAGCAACTCTCTATCGGCGTGGGCAAAAATCAAATGTCAAATATTGGGCAGATTTGGATGCAGGGCTTTTTTAGTTCGGCCTAAAAGAATTCGGCTTCAGGGGCCATAGAGTTTTTGGTTAAAATGTATGCCTTTTAACAAAAAACCTTACCTTTCCCAAATTCCTTCAAAATCATCGGAAACCATTATCCTACTCCTCTTGTTTCAAAAGAATTTCGGAATCGCTTTCAGCTCGCTTCAAGTGATTTGTACTTTTTCCCCCAGTCCCACTACCAAAAATGAATTATGCTTGCTTTTAACTTGAAAATTAAATCCCCAGTCCAGTAACAAGCAGCAGGTAATAATTTGAGTACCCCAGTTTCCAAAATCCCGGCAGATTTATTGAGCAATAAAAAAAATTAAACCCAGCAAGGAATATGAATACAAATGGAACAAGGAAGGGTTTGTCACAATTAAAGATTTAAAAATTCGGGGATATACCCGGTGTAACCTTTTTTTTGGGCCTAGCGATATGCAACTGGGAACGCCATTTGCCAGTAAAAACAAACAAGTAAAGCATTTTTCAGTCATTTTCAGCGACGCTTTTCTAACTTTGTCGTGGATGATTAACTGATCAGTTGGTTTTTAGAGTGACTTGAAATTACGAAATTCGCTAAAAATTCGTGATATGAAAGGACCTCGGCACAATAGCATTAGAAAAGTGGCGCCATACAGCTTTAAAAGAAATCTTGCAGCCTTAAACTCATTCTCAGCTGAAGGTCATTTTTCCAATTTCGAGTTAGTTTGACCTCACGGATCTGGACAAACGATACGTCAGTCGAACTCTCTTGGTTCTCTGGTTCCAAACAAACACTTCCTTTCACCTTTTTTTTTTAAAAAGAACATGGCCGCTAGGGGTCGCCATACTTTACACTGAACTTTGAATGACCTCTGGCGACGATGCTGGAGACTAAAAAGGTCAAGTGTAGCATACTTTTTGAATCAGGGAATGGAGATAGTTTGATTGACGAATCGCTTGTCCAGATCCGTGAGGTTTAAGGGCTAGCTAAACTCTGGAAGGGCAGGGTTTAGCTAGGGCTGACCTTTAGTCACCTCCTGAGGTCAAACCCATTCAAATTAGGAAAAATGACTTTCACTAGTCTATTCTACGCTGAAAACTGGGTTAAGTCCAAAAGTTTTCTTTTAAGGTTGTATGGGGCATTTTTCATGGTGTTATTGTTGTACAGTCCTTTGGATTGGAAGTCTCGTCTTTGGTTAGTTGTGGATTTGTCCTACTCTGGGTGGGATTGAGAGCCTGTTTTGGATACTTTGGATTTGGAGTTTAGATTTCCCGGGAGGAATTGAATGGGATAAATTAGGAGAGGCTCCTGCTGGGAGGAAGATATGGGAAGAATGCGCAATACAGGGTTTTTATTATAAGAAAAAAGTAGCGTGACGTGGCCTGTAGAGTGAGTGAGTAGAGCCTTTATTCCGCTTTTCCCGTTTCTTTCTCTATCATATTCTTCCCATAAGCGGACTGTTCTCAGCAGCTCGCTAATTTCTTCGCCATTTCGGCTCTCTAATTATTCAGAGGTCACCGGCTAGAGGTGAAGTGTTTAGTCAGGAAGTGACAAATATTTTTAGTCAATAAACAGGAACAGATCATCTCGGAAAAATGGGGAACGTCTTTGCCACTCTCTTCAAGGGGCTCTTTGGAAAGAAGGAAATGAGGATCCTCATGGTAGGGCTCGACGCTGCCGGAAAAACTACCATTCTATACAAATTGAAATTGGGAGAAATTGTCACTACCATTCCAACAATCGGTTCGTCTTTACTTACAATTCTAGACCATTGTTATGGGAATTTCGTACTGACCTCGGATAACTGACATCGACATGTGTTTCTTTTCTTTTTCCAGGATTTAATGTAGAAACAGTCGAGTATAAAAATATAAGTTTCACAGTGTGGGATGTGGGTGGTCAAGATAAAATTCGACCTCTATGGCGGCATTACTTCCAGAACACACAGGTGAATATTTATCATCTTTATCCATGAAAATAGAAATACGTATATTATACACGTAATAACAGTGGAAGTCTGGTGTTGGAGCTTGAAGTGAGCTGAGTCACCAGCAAATAATCTGACGATTTTCTTCTAATTCTTATTACAGGGCTTGATATTCGTGGTTGATTCCAATGATAGAGAGCGAGTGGGTGAGGCAAGAGAAGAATTGATGAGGATGTTGGCTGAGGATGAGCTCCGTGATGCAGTCTTGCTCATTTTTGCTAACAAACAGGTGAGTCAGGAACACTATTTGCCAGCTTGGAAATTAAAACCCTTTTATCTGATGTCATTAATGATGGTTTTAACATAACTATATTATTAGGACTTGCCGAACGCAATGAATGCTGCAGAAATCACTGATAAACTCGGTTTGCATTCACTAAGAAACAGGAATTGGTACATCCAAGCCACTTGTGCCACTTCTGGAGATGGACTTTATGAAGGACTCGACTGGCTCTCCAATCAACTCAAGAACGCCAACCGCTGAGCCTCCTGCACACCATCCCAACCAAAGACCCTACGGAGTCCAACATCATTTTTGCTAGGCTAGTGCAAGAGGAGCTTCCTATCCTCCTTGGTCCCTCCCTGAGGAAGGAAGGAGCCCGCCCCCTCAACCACTTTTCCTCCTTTATATAATTGTACATAAAATAAGGAATAAAGTAATATTATTGTCATCTTTCCTAAACTCAACTCTACGTAAAAGTAAAATCGGAAATTATACGACTTGTCTCATGTTTACTACTTGCTAATTAATTTCGAAGCCATTCATCCCTCTGTTTTCCCACCTTCAATGCAATCGTGGCGTAAATCCATTTTGTGTAATCTCTAGCCGGTCCTGGTGGTCGTACGGTTCTAAATCGCTAGTAATGAATCCCAATGCTTTCTGAGCAGCGTCGCCTCCCGAAAGAGAGTGGTTGACTGACCCTTGAAAGGATTGAAGTAATACTTGGATGTTCGTCAGGTCGTGGGTCCACATGTTTCTCAATCAGGATGTTTGACACAATCAGTCGATCAGTTATTAAAACTCAGCGCAAACAAAAGGGGAAATTAGCAAATAAAATTTATTTGCAGTAAGCAACTGGAAATATGCTTTTTGAACCGAAAACTGAAGGTGCAGCAGCTACTGGAGCGCTAGAACGCTGGACTGGCTTGGCTCTTTAATCCCACTCCGTTGGGTTAAACTCATATACTGGTATGGTGGAAAGGAAAATTGGATTATACAATAATTAAAATTTTTTGTTAGAATGTTGAAAGACTCAAAATCCAATGGTAAATTTTCTTAACCTAAAAATTAATTTTTTAGAGCTCAACTGGGATTTAAGAATTATTAGTGTTTAGTCAGCGAATTTAACAGCGAAAGAGTAAAAATTAATGGCAGGCGAAAAGCCGAGTAGGAAAAGAGGTTGGCCTAGACCCTGGGTTTCTTGACAATGAAATTAGGATGGGGCAAAACTCGATTGTCGGAAAAATTATCAAAAAACAGCGTGCGAGCCCATTTGAGAACCAGTTCCCAAAAAATGTGTTTTGAAAAATATTTTAACGGAGAGAATTGAAAAACCTTGAAAAGCCGACAACATTTTTGAAAAATTTAAGAAATATTAAAAAATTGAAAATGGAAAAGGGCACCTATGGGGCAACTTAAACTTAATGCTGAAATGCAAAGTTATTTTTCAAGTTGCAGTTTGACAAGTTTTTTGACAGGTTTCCGTTCTAAACCCGAGTTCTCCACTCTGATTGGCTTTTCATTAAGTTTTACAAGAAATGCAAGCGAAAAAGACGTGTATTTGGAACTGCAAAAATCAAATTCCCGATTTGCAGTATCAGGTTGAACTGTACTCTACTAACTGAGAGAGTTATCTCGATTCTCCTGTTGATTTCATCATTTCCATCATTTCGAGTGCTTCAAAGTCATACTGAATGACTTCCGGATGAACATGAGCTAATTAGCTTATACGAGGATTTTTTTGAAATTCTCAGTTAAATTTTTTTTTACTTTCAAACAAAAGAATTTGTTTATCCATTATTAATAGCGCGAGCTATTCATGCGAATCACGGTGACTAGACAACGTTTGTTTGGTCGCAAACAAACATTGTCTAGCAACCGTGATGCGAATGTAATGTTAGTTTGTTTTTCCGTTTATCCGTTTATCATCACCCCAATATCTCAGTAACGGATGATCGGTTTGACTTTGTATGAGAGCACTTTAGGGTCCCTAGTTAAGAACTAGTAAGTTTCATAGCGATCCGGGAAGTTTTGCGAATTTTCGATTTTTGGCCCATATGTCCTTATGGGCTTATGGTGCATAACGTCAGAAATTCGTAAGAATTTCAGAGAAGGTCAGAAATTCAGAAAAATTTCCAAAAACCTCAGAAGTTCACAAAAATTTCTGTAAACGTCAGAAATAATTAAAAATTACACTCCCGCTATTTCGTACATCCGTGTTTGCACGGTTTATTTAAGTTTCTTTTTCCTTATAACCGAGTGGAGGTGGAGAAAGTAAAAAAGTGAAAAATCCGTGAAAGTGAAAATCCGTAAAAGTGAAAGTCCAGACCAAGGTCGAACCTTGGTCTGGACTGGAAAGGCCTAATTCCCAAAATACTGCTTAAAATATCGAAGCATGGCACGCATGTGCATGGCTTCTGTGCATTTTATTCAATTCAATTTTCAATTTATTTGATATAGCCAGGGGCTCAATCAACTTTTCTGTGCATTTTAGATATGGTCGCCTAGCCATTTTGAAAATGAAACTTGGCATTTTATTTCTATTTTCTGTCATGATAGCACAGTAGTGGAGTATGGAGGTAAATGGATGCTATTTTTCGTTTAGATTCGCACCCACCACTCCACCACCACTACCGACCATCGAATAGTCATAACAACAATATAAAAGCGATTTTTAAACGAGCTATTCTCCTATATACATACTGCGCTGATGCTTCGTTAACATCTCAAGATCATGAAGTCAATCGATCTGGAGAATTTGGAGGTTCTTGATCTCCTTCTGCATTCTTTCATCCAATCAGAGGTGGTTATAGACTCTGCTCGCGCAAGCTCACTTGCTGATACTCTTGTTGGAAGCTTGGAGGAAGACGTCGGATCCGACGAAAGGAAGCCAATCATCTGTAGAAAAATCCGAGTTTTGTACAAGTTACTGGGAAATGAAGAAAGCGAGCTTCCTAGTATTTCTATCTGCTCATTCCAGTCACTTCTCTCAGCTCTCTTTAAGCAAATGGAATCTTCTACTGGAAAAGAAATGGCTAATATTCGGAATGATATTGCAACTATTCTTCTGAGTCTAACAAAAGGAATCCTACCGCTTCGGAAGGAATTTGGAGAGTTTTCAATGCGTATGAAAATGGACAATCTTAAAGAGACAAAACAGTATGCTCTAAAATTTTGTATCTGTGCTCCAAGGGATCGGGCATTTTGTCAATGACGGCGTGCTAGGCGGGGGTGGGACATTTCCTCTTCGGTCC
The DNA here is from genome assembly GCA_019776545.1 of Brachystomella parvula. Lineage (NCBI taxonomy): Eukaryota > Metazoa > Arthropoda > Collembola > Poduromorpha > Brachystomellidae > Brachystomella > Brachystomella parvula. The sequence goes on from JABASM010000285.1 coordinate 10,874, forward strand.
CGCGCCCAAGATATCCAATTCCTCAAGCTCATGGTTCGAATACTGAACCTTTTTCTCACAGAAATTCATGGAGCTAAAAAGGTAAACGATTAAGGGCCACTCTCCGCAACAGAATTTCATGGCTTTGACTCCTTTAGTTTGTTTGCTGCTGTGGATTAGTTGAGACCGGGATTGCTATTCTGATTGGCCCTTCTCCCCTCCTAGATAACCTTGTCGACGACAAGGAGTTGAGGTGCGGTGCATGGGAGCTGCTTCAGAAGATCGCTACGATTTCTCCTTCATTGTTCAAGAAAAAAGAAGGACTAGGAGCCATTTTTGATTACTTCGAAGTCTACATCACCTCTGGGGATGAAGGGAATATTAGCTTAGGTGTCCTTTGTGCTTTGATGGACATTTTGCGAAAGCTCTGCTCTAATTCAGACTTTAGAAAATACTTGGAAACAAAGAGAGCTATGAGTATTTTAGTGGGTAAGCCTCCTTACACTCTTTAAGCAAAAATTTCATGAAATTAATTCAAGGATTTGCTTTTCTAACAAGACGTACTTGGCGAGTTATGTCGGAAGGATTGGAATGCTGAAGAGGATCTCCTCGTAAGCAATTTGCTCTACTGCATCTCTTTGCTTGGGCTTGAGAACGAGCCGCAGCACGTAGAGTTCTATGAAGCCAATGGAGTAAAAATCGTATTGCGCCTCCTCAACCGACTCATCTATGCTCCCCCTCACAAGCGACACCCAGACGAATTGTAGGAAAAAATTCTCTGAATTTTCAGTTGAAATTGAATCCCTCATATTCCAGGTTGGGGATGAGTTTAGCAGAATGCATTTGGCGATGCCTGGGCTCATCTGCCTCCCCCCTGGAAATTTGGATTGGATTTGAAGGGATGTTTCGACTTCTTGATTTCCTTGAAATCGCAACCAGCCGAGGAGTCCAACTCAAACTATTAAGTGCAATATTGGATCTATGTGAGTATCCGCGGTGCCTGGATCAAGTCCTGTTCTGGAAACGCAGACTTCCTGAAGGACAAGACACATCCATAACTCTGTCTTGTACTGCGATTGGTGATGAATTCGGAACTCGAATACAGGACCGCGACATGTCACTCGGAGCTCTTCTTTGCGAACTATGGCGAAAGGAGGAAGAATTTCTCGGAGTAGACAGAAGTAGTCAAGGACTAATTGCAGGTAAGCTTTTTTTGATAATTAATTTATTTTCTGCTAAAAAAAATAATTTTTAAGTTGAGAAATATTTATCCTGAGTATCCACCTCCGGATGGGGGCTGTGATTTCTGGGGTGGTCCATAAGAAGCAGCTGGGGGTTGGGGCGTGGATGGGCCCTTGTAGCGGATGAAGTAGACCTCTGGTTTTGAGGGTTTCGTGGGTGCTGGTGGGGGAATAACGATCTTTGGTCCAGCCTCGGGTTTCTTGACCAGAACGTAGACAAGCGTCTTTTGTTCAGGGGCAGGTGGGATTTGAGGAATATCTTGTGGTTCAGGAGCAGGTGGTTCAGGGGCTTTGATGAACAGAATTTTGTAATGTTTCTCTGGAGGGGGTGGTTGTTGTCTTGGTTTTGGGCTTCTGGGCTCTGGTGCTTCTGGAGGTGGGACGTGAACTGCGAATTTCGAGAAAAAAAATTCAATTTTGGAAATTATAATAATTTTTTGTTTCTGCTATACCGTAAACGTGCTTGTGGACGATTGTATCCTGTCCACCGCTGCTGTAGCCCCCGCCATTGCTTGACCCGGCAGCTGAGTATTGTTGCTGGGATGGAGCTGGAGCAGAATATTGTTGCTGGGCTGGAGCTGGAGCAGAATATTGTTGTTGAGCAGGAGCTGGAGCGGAATATTGCTGTTGAGCAGGAGCTGGAGCGGAATATTGCTGCTGAGCTGGAGCTGGTGCAGAGTAGCCTTGGGATGGAGCAGAGTATTGTTGAGATGCAGGGGCGGAGTATTTTGCTGCTGGGGCGGAATACTGCTGCGATGACTGTTGAGGTGCCGAATATTGTTGAGAACTTGGCTGGGAATATTGCTGCTGCGACTGTTGGAAGCTGTTACTCGGCAGTCCGTAGGTGTCCGATGGAGGGGACGAAGACTGTCCAGAAATACTATACGAAGTTCCTGGGTATTGAGCTGAGACCAGTGCCAGCATCCCTAGGGATAGTACCTGAAAAAAAATTCACCTCAGTTAGTTCAAAGCTCCGCTTAGGAAACCGAAGAAATCCTTACAAGAAAGTTCCACATGGCGATTCTGAGGTTAGCGGCGTAGTGGTGGCAAGGTGAGACTTGAAGTCTTCTTTAGCTCTGTTGGTCCTTTATACCCTCCGCCATGAAAAGATGTCGAGACGAGTGTTTTCTCTAAGCCAACTTCATTTTCTGAGGATGATTGATGATAGTCCCCTTCTATTTTTGCATCATCAAGCCCGAGTGGAAAGTTGGAGGCTCCAATTAGCATCTCTTTTGTGAATTAAAAATCCTCCCCTTATGCAATCTCATCCTCTTGCATCAGAGTATTTAGGAGGACTTAAAGATTTGAAACCTTTTTATTCACATTCCCTTTCACTCAGAGGATCAATGGAATCATCTCGTGCGTTTGTAAAATCCCAAAATGATTTCCTAATGAGATCCTTGTCAACTATGCTTTTATTCCTAGATTTGGAGAATCCCCTACTAAGCAAATATGGAAGAAAATGTGGAGATGGCCCTTCAACTACATGTGCAACCCTTGACCTCGTTCACTCTCTTCGACCAAAAATTCATCTTTTAGCTAGAAAAATTACAATGGCCACAAATACAGAAGCAACACTTTTTGGTGGGCTCAGCCCAAAGAATCAGGTTTTAGAACAATTGTGCAAAAAACTAGGTCAGGATGATGACAAAATTTTTCTCTTCACGTCCAGGTGACAATGGAACTCATTATCAACATGCTTGACTTGAAACGAAGTGAGATTTGGCTGGAGATGGTGAAAGCCTTAGAAGAAACTCCCGTTGTTGAATCCGACGCTTTAACTTTGGAACGCTACGCTCGAATTTCCAGAAACAAGACGCTCACAGTCCTTGACACGCAGCAATATCTGCTTTGTCGAGACCATGAAGAGGAATTAATCCAAGAAAGAGAGTTTCATCTCAACATTCGCCATGTAAATATTGAGTTTGAATTTATTGTTCCACTAAAATTGGCTATGACGAAGATACTGAATCTGCCTCAAAATTTTGCATTTAAAACCCAAATATCGGTATTTTTTTATTCCCCAGATGCATCTTCAGGACCATTTGACTGGAGCAAAAGAAGGCGAAGAGCTTGCAAGGACTTCTAATTACACCCTCCTCGTTGACAAAAGACTTTGGCAGAAAGCTCAGTTGGCCAAGTCACGCCTGGAGTGGGCTTGCCCTAAACCAGATGTCAGACTTCATATTATGACCAACGACAGTCTCAATTTGACTCCATGGCCAGGGAGAACACGGACTGTACAATATGAGCCTGATGAGGAAAACGAGGATAACCAGGAAGTTGCTGGGGAAGACGGGGAAGAAAAAGATGAGAAGCAGATAGGTCAGTACGACGAGGAACCAAGACCACCTCTACCTTCGGAGGTTAAGTCCAACAATGAAACCCTCGGGCTGCTGTCAGCCAGAGCCAGTGAATCAAGATTTTACCAGGTGAGATAATTTTTTTTACCATGCTTAGTGTATAGTTATTAGTGGGTTTAAGAAAAATAGCTGCTGCTACTGCTGAACACACTTTCCAAAATTTACTGTCAGCCAGAGCCAGTGAATCAAGATTTTACCAGGTGAGATAATTTTTTTTACCATGCTTAGTGTATAGTTATTAGTGGGTTTAAGAAAAATAGCTGCTGCTACTGCTGAATTAATTAGAAGGAAGACTACTAATTGCGATTTTAATACTTCTGCGCTGTTTCAGCAAGAGTCTTTTACTAATTTAATTTTTTTTTGCACAGGTTAATCCTCGTGCTCTCGCAAAGGCATTAACAGTTGTTCTGAAAGATGAGAAGAAGTGGAATTTGAAGCAAGGCGACGGCGATGATGCGTGGATGCTTCGTACCAAATGGAAGCTGGACTGGTATCACTAAAACCCTGTATAATGAGAAATTTGCGAATAAAGACTCACGATCTGAACTCAAGTCCTAACGAATCATGAACATTATATTCTCGTTTACTTTATTGATTGCTTTTCTCCAATTCGTAAACAAAAAAACTTTTCCGCTTTCCCTTTAAACTAGTTAGAAGCTGAAAATTGAAGCTCGAAAAGTAATATTCCTGAAAGGGTGAAAATACAGAACATGTTCAGGAATTTTCCACAACTTTATTTTAATTGCTACTACACTTCGTCGTGATAATGATCATGCGAAATATAGGTCAACAGTTTTCGGGTTAGAGAGAATTAATAACCTAACATACACTACGATCCAGCCAAGGGTTTAAGAATTTTTGTAAAGGATCCTAACGATTGTGCTTGAAAAAAGCACGGCTTGCTGTTGGGATCAAGGGATAACACCGAGATTTCCAGATTAGAATCTCTTGAGAAAATTATGAGCCGATGAAAGGAAATCAGTACAGAGACTCTTTTTTCACAGAAGAGGGTTCAAGAAGCCCTACATTAAGGGAGAGTATCCCTGGAAACGACCTTCTTCTACCAGGGGATCATGCGGCCTGGCCTTTTACCTCAATTTTTTGATACTGGAATTCTCTCCAGGAGACGCCAACTCGTTCCTGGAGAATCTCAGTCCATCCGGAGCTCTCCTTGGACCCACTTCCGCCTCTTTGATTTCTTTCCTCTTCTCCTGTGCTCAAACAAGAAGAGTAAGCGACGCTTAAGACACAAACAAACAAATCCTTTTATTGGGATAGGAAATCAGGACAGGGGAGGAAGAAAAACTTTTCGACAACAATGTCGAAACCGGAGTTGATAATTGATTGATGATGCTGGAGGGTGGAAGTCCTGAAGAAAAATGTTCCTTGTTCAGAAGTACACAGAGTACAAGGCTGCAGCAGCCGAGCAGCATCGGAAAAAGGTCACCGAGAAAGAACTGAGTCACCTCAACCACAAAATCGTAAGTCCTCATCGACCCAGCCCCAGCGTAGAGGCATTTTATGGTTGCTTTCCCCTAAGAGAATCCCACGCTCTTATAAAGTTTTGAAATGTCAGAGCCTCATGGCATTGAGAGAGATTCCTTTCTTTCTCAGGACTTTCTCTCATTTTTTTCCTTTCTTCTCCTCTGCATCTTTCTCCCAAGCAAAGAAGAGAAGAAAAGAATCAATTTCAGTTTGATCAAGGCAGGCATCCACCTCCGCTTCAACAGAATCAAATATATAAATTCCATGGAATTTCTTTTTTACCTTACACACTTTCCAAAATTTATCCCCTTCTCAAATTCAGAAAACATTTTTCTTCATCCCACGAATTTTCAATGACTCTCAATCACTCCAACGTTACGTAAAAGTAGAACTCCATTTCCCTCGCCATCCATTTTACCTTTTAAAACTTTTTTTCTACGTTCCCAATAAAGTTTTTATTAGACAACGCACGTCCTCTACTACGAACAAACTCTGAATTCCAATACTTTCCAGAGCATTTCCGAAATGCTGAATAATTCTAATGATATGATTTCATGGAATTTTAGTTTTCTCACATTTTATTGACTGGACTATAAATCTAATTCCCAATGATAAATTCATTGTTCCTTTTTCTTCTAGGATAAACTCCTCTCGAAGCTCGAGGAGCACGAACCGGAGACAGCAGCCAATCAGGATGAAGAAGTAAAAAAGAAAATTCGAATTCCTGATTAGATTACTGCTTTTACTCAAATTTAATTCCAATCTAATTCCCTGTCCACAGTGTGTTATATGCGTCAATGCCAAAGCAACGATGACCACGTACCCCTGTGCTCATCGCGTTGTCTGCAGGAAGTGCTTTGTGAAGACTATACAAATGGCGGTGGCTCAGAGGCTCCTCCCGCTCCGATGTGTGATTTGTAGAGCTAAAATCCTCCGTCTCAAGCAGGGCTCATCAAATAACGTCCCACAGTCAGCGTCACTCTATTCCGTCGCATCAAATACATCGACTAGCTCAGGTAAGAAATTATTTCTAGAATTTTTTAATTCTCAGAATAGAACCCAATACAAAATATTTTCAGGAGCATCATGGGCAAGTAGTTCCTCAGGAAATTCTGCCAAAACAGATCCATTCCCTAGTATACGAAAGGCTCAAATGGCGAGATTAGGCTATGCCCCTCTCCGATCTGCTTCTCCACCACCGCTTAAACCATGCAAGAGGAAGAATAATCCGGAAGTGGCTCAACAACCCCCTCCCAATAATTCCATGACAAAAGGAAAGGCCAAGCTAAGTCAAGAGTTCCAAAGGGAGTTTCGAATGGGAATCCGAACTGTGAACACACCTCCGACCACCAAGAACGGGGGCGGAATCTCAAGGATCAGGTAAGTAGATAAGTTTTATATTTCTTCCTGGAGAAAGAAAAGAGCGTGGAGGTGTTAATGGTGTAATTGGGTTTAGATCCTGTCGTCAGTTGGTAAGTGAAGTGGAGGTGTGGAAGAAAAGAGAGCCCCTTCCTCCAGCTACTGTTGCTCAAGGACGGAGAGGATGAGAAGAATAGGATCCTACCACCACCATCATGGTTCGATCGATAGATATCCCCCCCCCCTTCCACGCAAGGCAAAAGAAAAAGTAGATCTCTATGAGAAGAGAGAAGAGTATAAGAATAGTCCTTCCAGTAATCAGAGGCCAATTCCAGCTAGCCAAACTAAAGTTTAGTTTTTCTTCTCTCAGGAAAATCACCAGATCCTCCTCGTAATGTACTAGACTGATAATTTCCTAATAAATTAGGCTACATACCCAGTTTATTCTTCTCTAACCTGATTTACAACTTTTTTCTTTCCTTTCTTCGTTCAGTATGCGGATTGTTTCTGCTTCTTCACAGCTGTGACACACTTGGCCATTGTGGGGGAGGCCCTCGAGATCACATCCGTCATATAGAAATCCTGCAATTCCTTTAACGGGACATCGAGGGCTTCACTTCCAAGACTCTTTCCACCAGCAGTCTCACTTAGGGAAGCAGCCTGGGAAAAGTAATTTGCGTCTTCTACGTAGTTGTATTTTGTCAGCGTTGGGGAAATCTCCGTCATGCGAGAGCGGAGTTGAGTCAAATTATCGTAGGGTAGGGTTACTCCGGCGAGCTGAAAATATCAAGCATACTCATTGCTAAGTTAAGTTGGATAAAAAATTCTGCACGTACCTCTGACAAGGCTCGAATAATTTTCCAATCGTCTCGTGCGAGTCCAGGTGCGGTTACTGCAACAGTGGTTCGCTGAGCTCGTCCTTCCATATTTACATAAGTTGCTTCCTTCTCCGTATATGCGGATCCTGGGAGTACTGCATCTGCGATTTCAGCTCCTTTGTCTCCGTGATGCCCTAAATTACCAGGAAATCGGGCTTTCATTTATCTTACTCCTTTCCGATATGTATCCATAACTTACCTTGGTAAATAATAAAACAATCCTTATGCAAATCATTCCGACTGATCACACCCTCATCTGCCCCAAGGTTGAAAAGAATTTTTGGTTTTGCGTCCCGAATTTTTTGAGCTCCAGGGGAGTAGCCCAAATCAAGCGCGCCCACTTGAGAAGCTATACGATGCATGACGTTCAGGACTCGCCAATCCGATGCGATTTTCCCCCCTTTCCTAAGATCCGCACAGATTTTCTGAACTTTCGCTAGTAAAACCCCACCATCTGACCTCTAAAGAGTGGAATTTGATGTTTAGCAATCATTGCTAAGCGAAAAACGGAAAATTATACCTGGAGTGCTGTGGAGCCTAAGATAATAATGGGCCTCTTCGCCTCTCCAAGCTTCCCTCGGAAATCTCCCTTGCCATTGACTAAATCATCAACGATTTTGGGTGAATCTCCTAGCCACTGTAAATGTTTAAAGATATATTACAGACAAATGCTGAGTTTTGTTATAGTAGTATCAAGTACCTCATATGGATAATTTAGTTCAAGCTTAGGTCCAACGTAACCGATCTTTAAGTCATTATTGATCCAGGCCTTTCGAATCCTGGCGTTCAGAACTGGAGCTTCAAACCGCGGATTTGTGCCAATGAGGATTAGGTAATCGGCTTCTTCAATTCCGGCAATTTTCGAATTGAAAATGTAACTGGATCGTAAATCTGTACCAGATCCATCCAAGGGGAATATTTCTTCTGTACATAGGTTCTCACAATCGAGTCGATTGAGAAGATCTTTCAGTGCTGTTAGTGCCTACGGAAATATGAAATTTTTTTCACTAATATCGTTACAAAGCGTTAAATTTAGTCCGTGAAATTCTTACCTCGACATCTACAAGACTTCCGACAATGGCACCTATTTCACTACCTTTGACTGAGTTTAGCGCTTGGGCGACCCCAACAAGAGCGTCTTCCCAATCCACATTTACCAACTCCCCGGCAGCATTTTTCAACATAGGAGTCGCAAGCCGTTGACGTTTAAGCCCATCACAGGCAAAGCGGCTCTTGTCGCCAATCCATTCCTCATTGATGTCCTATTATACAGAGAGTCGAAACTTAAAAAATCAGGAAGGAAGGATTTAAACTAAAGAAAATCTCACGTCATTATTTCGTGGCAGGACTCGAAAAAGTTCCCCACTTCTAGTAGAAACGACTATATTTGATCCAAGTGCATCCAGCACATCTACTGACTCCATTCTTCGAGTTTCCCACGGTCTGATCATGAAGGCAGTAGGTTTTGACGTGAGAGCTCCGACCGGACACAGATCAATCACATTTCCAGACAATTCTGACATGAGCATCTTCTCAACATAAGTCCCCACTTGCATATCTGCATTACAAAGTATGGCATTGAATGCACAAAAATTCCCAGAGGCTACTGAAATTACCTGATCCACGACCGGTTGTCCCCATATCATCAAGACCGGCTACTTCTGAAGCAAATCTGATACAGCGCGTGCAATGGATACAACGTGTCATAATAGTCTTCACAAGTGGACCTATATCTTTATCCTCGACGGCACTGAGAAGCAAGAGAAACTTCATATAAGGACACTTATATATTATTTGAAAATCTAGATTTAGCTAACCGTTTTCCTTCGTATTGTATATCAACAAAGCGAGAGCGATCTGATCCAAAAGTCATAGATTGATCCTGAAGGTCACACTCACCGCCCTGATCACAAATCGGGCAGTCTAGGGGGTGGTTTACAAGGAGGAATTCCATAACGCCTTCCCGGGCCTTCCGAGCGATGTCTGAATTTGTTTTCACTCGCATACCTTTCATTACAGGCATCGCACACGATGCTATTGGCTGTAATACAGTGATCAAATGTGAAAATTTTTATAAATTAGTAAGGGAGAAAACTATAGAGTACCTTTATTGACTTTTCCACTTCCACTAAACACATACGACAGTTTCCGGCAATGGAGAGACGTTCATGGTAGCAGAACCGGGGGATCTCTACTCCTGCAACTGACGCAGCCTATTCCCAAGAAAATTGTAGCAACCTTCAACATGTCATAGTCAATTTGGTTAAGGAGAAGATGGATTTTACCTGGAGAACTGTGGTCCCTGGTTCTACCAAAACACGCTTATCATCAATGAAAAGTTCAACTTTTTCGGGAGCGCTGGACATGCCCCTGAGGGCCCTTCCGACGGTACCTGCATTTCGCAGCCCCCCTCCCAATCGGAGCATTTTGAGAATTAGTCAATCCTGGGGGCTGAATATGGCTATAAACGTTTGTTTTTAATTTTATTTTATTTTCGCAGCTGACTAGCTGAGTTTTGAACTAAAATTTTTTTACTCTTTTTTTCTGTTTTGAATTTCGAGGACCGCAAGAATCATGTGCCTCTTCCTTTTGCCTTCTTCGTCCAGCGTGTTCGGATCACCGGTTTCGCTAATTCCTTGATTTCAATTAATCGAAGGGTTTTTTCGTGATTTTTTGACGATTCAACATGTCTTTCGCTGATGTGTCAACTCCAGCTGGTCTGAACAAGCTCAATGAACACCTGAGGAACTATTCATACATCCAGGGGTAAGCGCTGCACGATTCATGAAATTAAAGTAATTTTTTTGTTGTACAACAATTGAGAGTATATTCCGTTTGTCTAAGTCGATCATCTTCACTTTCAATCATGTCGATTTTATTTCGTGAAAGGCCTGATTCAGTTGATTTTCACCATTTTTATTCCAGGTACTCACCCAGCTCAGCTGATACAACCACCTTCGAGGCCATTAAATCCGCACCAAATAGCCATCCATATGTTCTGCGCTGGTACTAGTTTGTTAGTAATATGCCGGTTTATCACGACCACTAAATTGTGAATTTGGAATGTAGGTATAATCACATCAAATCATTCGGTGACCTTCGGAAAAATTTCGGTGGCCCCACTGGAACACAACCAGTACAGAACAACAATGTAGCAGCTGCTGCTGATGGTGATGATGATGTTGACCTTTTTGCATCTGACGAGGAAGAGGTAAAAAAACTGGGATATTTTTAAAGCCTATGGTTTCTCTGGAAAAGTGTTGGAGTCTATGTAACATGGCTATCGCTGGCATTAATTTACTTTCACTGGCTTAATATTTTAGGACGCAGAGGCAGCAAAAATCCGCGAGGAGAGACTTAAAGCATACTCGGAAAAGAAGAGCAAGAAACCTGGTGTGATTGCGAAATCCAATGTCATCTTGGACGTGAAGCCATGGGACGATGAAACTGACATGAAGGAGCTTGAAAAGGCAGTTCGATCAATTGAGATGGACGGTCTTCTGTGGGGAAGTTCTAAGCTCGTTCCAGTCGGTTATGGAATCAACAAGCTCCAGATCGCCACCGTTGTTGAGGACGAAAAGGTTTCCATCGAGGAGCTTCAAGAAAAGCTTGAATCATTTGAAGATTACGTAAGCTCAATTAAATTACTTTCATGACACGTTTCCCGTTATAAGCAGATAGATAAAAATATTCATTTTGTATTTTCAGGTCCAGTCTGTGGATATTGCTGCCTTCAACAAAATTTAGATTTGCAAAAAAAGAGGTTCCTCGGACTCTCTGTGGTTAGAGGAAATGTTTTCAGTTGCGAAATAAAATTATCATCTTAATTCATTAGTCCGGTTGTTGTTTTTTTGAGGTGCTCAATTAGGAGCACGCGTCTCTAATTAGTAAGTAGAAGGATGTACCTTACTCATCACTGTTAACTCATTGAATTGAGAGGTTGGCCTTGGAGTTCTTTCATCTGTGACTGGATTTGTGCAAGGAAGAAGAAATTTGAACCTGTCTCATTCAGTTATTTCTACAAATTCATCGGAGGCCGTGAGTTTGGAAAATGGGTCCATGGACACTCATGGTTGTTTTCCTGATCCTCGAAAAATTTATTACAGGTTTGCGTCTCAAATAATTTCTCATGAAATAATTACCTGTAATTAATTTTGCTCTAACAGGTGTCACAGCACAGATGATCACAGATTTTTTTATTCAGACTAGAAATCATGAAATAGCTTCAAGACCTCAATCCCCCAATCGCATGCGCATGAGCGAATCCTGCCTTGGATGCTTATGCGCTGCCTCGACCGGCTGCCAGCTCACAACACGCTGTGTCAGTGGAGGTCAGTACTGTGGTCCATTCTTAATATCAAAACCATATTGGCTCGATGCTGGCTCTCCGGTACTTCTCGGCGACTCAGCAGAGAGGGAAGAGGCATTTTCTGAGTGTGCCATGGACCCAATATGTTCCGCACAAACCGTTAGAAAGTACATGACCAGATTTCAAAAGGTAAAAAAAAAAACGGAAATATAAAAAGCTGTTGAGTTGAAGCATTGAGTTGCTTGCATTTGAATAATTTTAGGATTGCAACGGATCAGGCGACATCGACTGCGAAGATCTTGCTCGGATCCACCTAATGGGCCCCTTTGGAACAGAATGTTCGAAGTCATCTCTAGTGGAGGCGACTGGATTCTATCAAAAATTTCAGCAGTGTTGGAATTCTGTCCTACGAGTTTCATCCTCACCCTCACAAACAATTTAGTTAAAAATCTAACCTCCTCTGATATTACGAGTTTAATTTTGAATTCTTTGTTGCGTCAAATAAAACTGAGAATGCTTAGCATTTATCTCCTGTCTCTCTTGTGTGTATACAGCTCTTTGGCATGTCATTAAGCAAACCATTTAAGTCTTGGTAAAAAAAAAGCATGCCGCTGCTTCCTTTGCTTATTTTGTGGAAATGAATCCGAGGAGGATTGATGGGTAGTGAAGAAAGGGGTAGAATAAATCTAATGGCAATTTATACAATCCTTTGGACAGGCGAAGGGTGGCTTTGTATTTTTTGTCTGCTTTCTCTTCCGCTGTGGAGCTTTCTCTAAAAGCAGCAGGAGGAGCAGCAGCCCTGGGATCGATCAGAGGAAACTCAGCTTTCTCCACTTCCACTCACATCGTTAATGGCCACGTGGGCTTTCTCTCCTTTCTCTTTCAAAAAAAATTAAGAGGATGGGTTGTTGTTAGGTTAAAGAAAATTGGGTTCACTGAAGGGACAATCAGCCCTTGACGACACCTCTTCATGAATCCAAGGGAGTGAGATGGAGATTGAAGATTTGGTGGGCCTCAACCCCCCTACCACTGAAAATCTTCTCAGGGTTTTACATAGGAGGTTCAAAAGGGATATCGTCCATGTATGTCTCAATACCTGAAATAAGAGTAATTTTTTAGTTCATTTTTGACCCTGTTTCTTCCAGACTCGACTTGGCACAAGGCACCTCCTTGCCATCAACCCCTACCGCATGCTCCGCCTGGACTCGTACGATGACACAAGTCCAGAACAATTTTTAGAGCAGATGAAAATCCGTCTCTCCGAAGGGCTGGAATCAAAGCAGCTTTTTCTTCCGTAAGCTTCATTTTACTATACTCAATATAGTTACAACGCTGAATTTTTCCCGATAGACTTGGTGAGTCCGGAAGTGGGAAGTCACAGATCCTTCTTCAAGGACTCCAAACTCTTGCTTCCGATTCTCCACACCTGCTGACAGGCATCAATATCCTCAGAAGTAATTTTTCAATTAACGATATATTTACATTCTTATTTTTGACTAACTCTGAGTTCAGTTTTAGGAAATTGTCGGACTCATCGAAATGAAGACGCATCACGTTTTGTTCTTTTAATAGATCTTCAGTTAGATTTTAGGGGCCAAGTAACAGCTTCTGCAATTCAGACCTGTAAGACATGCTTTTAGAAATCATTATTTTTTCTATAGGAATTCCCCAACAAGTGTGCTTGATTTTAGACATGCTGGAGAAAGAAGTGGTGACTGGAAGGATCAGGCCTAACTTCCATGTCTTTTATGCCATACTCGCTGGAGCAGATCCGCACCTGCTCAGTATGAAATTAATTAATCACGAATCCCAAGCTATTTTCCTAATTCCCGTTCATCGTTACAGAATCACTCCGTCTTTCTCGATCAGCAGATTCTTATGGGATACTGGCTCCGCTTCCGCCAACACCAACAAACGCACAAACTGGAAAGGAAACGTTCGAACAAATTAAAGTAAAAATCCATTACATATTTGAATTCAAGTATATTTTTTTCTTACTTGATTTTCATCGTTCATCTAGATGGCTTTTGCAATTCATCGGTTAGATGAGAGGGCTTTCTTCCAAATAATTGCCTTCATTCTCAAATTGGGAAACATTTTTTTTATACCAGTGACGCGCATGGACGGTACTGCCGGACTTCAATTGGAGCCACGTAAAAAACAAACTTCCGGCCTGCAAGCGGCTACAATTTGACTAAATTTTGGCTATATTTTATTGCAGGAGCTGAATTTCAAGAAGCAGCAGATATTTTTGGAATTGATGTAATCAGTTTGGAGTCAGCTCTTCTGTACGAAGTTTCAGGCAGCATGCGTGACCCTATTGGGGCAGCTGCCATTCGTGATACTCTCCTTAGAGCTCTTTATACGCGGCTCTTCCGTTTTATTTCTGCCAAAGTGTCTCCTTCTCCACAAACGGTAAGCACTGGGAATTTTAATAAACTGGCTCTTTCTTCTAAAGTTTTTCTTTTCTTTTCAGAGTCCAAATAATTTATTAAGTTTACTAGATTTCCCTGGATTCCAAAGCCTAGAGAAAAATTGTTTCCAGGAACTTCTACTCAATCTCATTGGAGAAAAAGTACAGGAAGTACTTGTTGATGGGGAGTTGAAGGAACGACAAGAGGAGTGGCTGAGGGAGGGTCTACAATGGGTCAGGGTTGATACTCGCTCAAATCCACCCTCTGTTCTCAATTTACTGGAACAAGTAAATACGAATTAGCTTTAAAATAATCTAGATCTAATCTCTTACTGACTTATTTAGAATGGACCACTCTGTGGGAGTCGAACCGACGAAGAAATTGTTGATCTAATTTTGGATGCTAGTCCTGCAGCATCACGCCTTGCTGGAGAAGAGTTTCGTATTCGACATTTTGCAGGTACGCTATGCTACAGCAGAAACTTCCAAGGGAAGGTCGTTGAGTCCTTGCCCAAGCCGCTTGCCACTGCCATGTTCTCTGCCTCGCACCCCTGGATTAAGGAATTTTTTCCGGAGGGTGGGACCGGTCACCTCGGTGGGCGGCCGCTACTCACATCTTTCGCTCATCTTAATCTCCTTAGTCATAAACTCCGATCACTTACTCATTCTTCACTCTACGCTGTACACTGTATCAAGCCAAATGAACTCAAGGTCGGGGGAGTCTTCGAGGGCGCTCTTGTACTCCACCAGCTGAAATATCACAGGATCATGGACATTCTCGCCGTGACACGGGATGGGTATGAAATAACACGAGATTTCGAGCGATTCCTCGAAAGGTACAGACTCCTTTCTCTCCGTACGTGGCCTAAATGGAATGGCTCATCCCGCGAAGGAACGCTACTCATTCTGAATGACCTTCTCATACCTTCCGACCTCTTCCTAATCGGGAGAGCACGGATTCTTCTCAAATCCTCGCTCGTAAGTCACAAAGTTGTTTTTCAAGATTTTCTTTAATCATTTCTGACTTAAAAAAGGTCGCTGATTTGGAGACTTTTCGAAGAGAGCGATTAGAAGATCTGGCTCTGCTGATTCAAAAAACATGGAGAGGATGGTCAGCTTATCAAAAATTACGACGAATGAAAGCAGCAAAAGCTGTTATTGTTAGGGCCTGGAGAAATTACAATGTGAGAACCAGCGAAAGGCAGTTTAAGATACATCGTTAATATTTTTCTTCTGCCATTTCAGAAACTTCGGTTAGATTTAGCAGAAGTAGAAGGAATTCGACGTAGAGTAGCTGCTGGAAAAATCCAACGAGCCTATCTTCAGTGGAAAGTAAGTTGATTAATGTTTCCTCCCTGCCGCTGAATACTGTAGTGTAATTTTCAAATTTTACAGAGAAAATCGTTCCTACGTGAGCTGATGTCAAAGGAATTGTCGATGTCTCCGGTGAGCTGGGATTGGCCAAGGGCTCCCCCATGCCTGAGGCGAGCTAGTCAAGAAATTCAGCGTCTCTTCCACCGCTGGCGGTGTTCTGTTTATCGTTCCCTCTACACTGATCCCGCGGAGCGTAATCGAATGGGTGAAAAAGTGACAGCGTCTAACCTCCTCCGTGGGAAAAAATCGTCTTATTCGAGGAGCGTCTCTCATCCTTTTCTGGGGGACTATGTCCGACTCCGCATCAACTCCGAGTGGAGAAAAATTGCCAAACAGGATTCGACCTTGGTATTTGCTGACCTGGTTGAAAAAATCAACCCTACTTCCGGAAAGGTGCGTAAAGTGCATTGAGCCATAGAACTGTTTTGGAGGCTCTAAATAAATACTAGTTCCACTTTCTCGCAGATGACGCCATACCTCCTCGCTGTATCCACCTTTTCACTCATGGTTCTAGATCCACGGACTCTTGCCTTGAAGCAAAGAATTGCTCTTC
>JABASM010000286.1:0-26782 GCA_019776545.1 Brachystomella parvula
TAAACCATATTTGAAGCATTTCCAGCTTAAATTCGATAGGCGAATATCCATGGAAATACGACCTGCTAAATAATTTTGACGTTTGAGCCCCTATCTAAATCCCCATAGTGGGGTGGTGAAGAGGCTACGCCAATTGATGGTACAGTGGTCATTAGCGAGGTTGAAGGATGTGGACAGCTTTCTGCTGGATGCAATGAAGACAAAAGTATAAAGAAAAAGAACGCACGGTGACCCGGGAAGGGAGGCCTTGGGCAAAGAGAAGTTTTTCGAAATCGAAATTAAGAAGAGGCGACTTGATGAGAAGGGTGCTTCTGGAACTAGAATTGAGCCGGTCGACGGTACAGGAGCTCTCAAGGCATTAGTATTAAATACTGAAAATAGTAACAGTGGAAATTCCAGGAAAGAGTCCAAGGGACTTCGCCAAAAACAGAAGCAGCGGCTGTCCTCTTCGTCTGGTATGAAGTGTCTGCTCAAACCCCAGACCATCTTAATTTTTCACCGGACTCAACTAAAGCGGAACAAGAATAATTTCTCCAAAGATTTTTCTGCAGCCTTTGAAACTATGCATAGTGAATGCGCGATGAGCCGTTCTGAGTTTAAAGGATGAGTACAGGATTTTGGAGGAGAAAGTTGAGGCAATGAAGAAAGTTATCAGAGATTACAGGAATAGCGAGTGTGAGGTTGACGATGGTCTATTGCCTTCTGAAAGTGATTTGGAAATTTTGAGGCTTTGTGAAGAGAATCGTTTATTAGAAGAGAACAGAAGAGCTCTCAAACGAAAGTCTGGCATACAAATAAGGGATACTGGAGACACTCGAAGGCTCAGCCCTGAATGCGCAGACTTCGAGGAGACGGATTTTGATGACTGTTCAAACTGTGACAGGGATGATGGACAGACCATTGGAAGTGTATCGAGGGTGGAGGCGACTAGTCCGCAGTATCGTTGAAGCTGAAGAGAGTGTGTAGGTACAGAGGACTCCACTTCTGACAGCAGCGATTCTTCAGATTCCGAGTACGACTTAGAAATTGAGGAGTCTATGCCGATAGTGATGATGGCAAAGTGGAACGCTTCCCTCTAAACGCTTACCCCCTTCCTCGATGAGTAAAGACGCAGATTTTAATTATTTTTTATTTTAAAGAAAGGACGTTGGGAAACGCTGCTAAAACAAACACTACGAGAGTAAAAAAGTGTTTTTTTAGGCCCCACTGTCCCGATTCCCCTAAAATCGACGGTATTGGAATTCTGAAGCTTTTTTTTTCTTTGGAAACCCTCAGACTTGATTGAATTTGAAGATTCAATCCTCCGATAATTTTGAAGTAAAAAAGAGAAAATTATGGTTCTGGAGAGGGGAGGACCTGTTTTGATTTGTGGTGGTGTAATCAGAGGGTGAGTTTCGCCTCCTAGTATCTCCAACCACAACAGAAGGAGAGACAAAATCTATTTTTCCAGATTCAGGAGTCAAATTCAATTTAAAGGATCCCTTCCTTTTTCACTTCCTATACTAAAAGACGGGAAATGAAAAACTGAAACTGAGAAACGGTCCCTGGGGAGAGGAGATAGTCAGCCTATTGTTTACTTTCTCCCTAGTCTGGGCAGACCTTCCGTCGAGTGGGCCTATTGTTAACTCAGGACTCTCACCACCGCACGCTCCCTCTTATTATTCTGATTTATTCAAATTATCTTAAAATAACGTACTTAACACCTAGGTTCATGCAAAGCCATGGCCACAGCCCCATCTTCCCCCACCCCCTCTTCACGATTTCAAATCAATCATTATCAATCACAAAGGCTTACGGGATTCCCATTCGCTTTTTAATTCTTTCGCCTATTCAACTCATAGTTTACATGTAAATCTTCTCACGGTGAGGCGACGAAAAAAAATCTCGATGCTGAAATTGAAAGTAACGTCTGAGCCTTGAAGCATTTTGAGTGCCTAATGCTTAGTTTTCACTTACGAAAAAAAAACCTGCGTCTGCAACAAGAAGATTTAAAAAACGAAAGCGGACTTTTATTAAAAAGTGAAATTGAGAAACAGCAATTTGCAAAGCTTAGCACGTGTTTTATGAGGAGCCGTGGATAGAACAGTCAGCATTGTACAGATTTTAAACATTAAAAATTAAGTTACCTCTGCTTGAGGCGTGCGAATTTGAAAACAAAAGTAGGCTGCTAATCAATTTCTTGAAGTCGCATGAAACCACAACTTCAAAGACGCGCTTTTTAATCTCAGCGGCAGAAGTTAGCAGATTCATCAAGCGAATTGCACAAAAAAGCTGCAACCTTAGCAAAAATTCGCGAAATCCTTAAAATCTCAGCTTATTTTGCACAATCGTGAAATTCCTCCTTATCGTTCCTCGGCTAATTTCGGGGAGATGGAAGGTATCAAGCTAGAGCTTTATTGGGGCAAACATGTGAACGGAATTTCGAATTTCAGGCGAATGGCGTCATAGCTAAAACATTCTGTGCGCTAAGATCCATTTGTAAAAAATCGGTTCAATCTCGACTGATAAATGATTTGGGCTGTGAGAATATAGTGTATTTGATTAAAAGTGTTAAGAGCATATGCTTTCAGTTTCCTGTGTAGCAGCAGTGGCTGGTTCCCTTTAATAAAATGTTTTTGGGGAGAAAGAAGGGGAGTGAAAGTAGATCTTGCTCAGCGTATGCTGGGGTGACAGGCGGTGGTGGCGAGAAAGGGAGGAGGCTGGAGTACTAGGCTTCCTGGGTTCCTTTCCTAGTAAAACTCAGCTCTAATTTCCTACACCCCCCCCCCCCCTCCAAAATCCGTTACTGTCAGGAACATGGAACTAAAGAATGAGTTTTCTCTTCCTAAATTCATTTCCAACATTCCGGAGTCCCTCATCCTTTCACTTTTCTCCTCCTCCTAAAATCCAATATCCAAGGCTCATGAATCAAGTCTCTAAAGTTTCTGCTACATATTTTCTCCAGGGCACTTTGTATAGTGAAATTCGGAAACTAATTTTCAATGCTCATTTGACTGGAAGGGGTTGTTTGTTAATTTAATGATTTGAGTTGGAGTGTCTCTAGAGAGGAATTAATCCAATGGGATTGAGGGGGTTTTATTATATTAGGGAAGGATTAGTGGAGGGTAATTTCCCACTTGGTTACAGCATTCTAAAATACGCATAGCCTATACACCCACCTGTGTAATGAAGAGTCCCAACGTCCTTCGTCCCAGCTCCACCAATGTTCATACCCATGTTGAGTGCACTCTTCATAGACTCTCGGACTGTGGTCGTCGCATCCGAAATTGTCTTTGAGATTGATGTCATCTTCTGGAAAAAATATTCAGAGTATCAAGCATTTTCAGTCCAAAACTTGACCTTACCAGATCTAACGAGCTTTCACAAGCGAAAATGATATGCACTTTTTTGCATTTCTAAAATTTATTTTTTTTTAAGTTCGAAATTTTTTTACTAAGTTTAAAAAAACTTGGCAGAAATTTCAGCCTCTAGTGTCTGTGCCAATGATTCTCTGTATCAAAAATTAAAATTTCATTTAATACAGTAGAGTTAAACTGCTCCAGTTCGCTAAGACTTTAAGCTTCGCCGAGAGGCCCTTCTCAAGTTTTTCAGCGAATTTTCTTTTGGCCGGGGTCATCGGCTGAAAGCTCAAAAAAATGTTTTTAATTCCCATAAGCAGCCCAAAATCTGTCACTTCACGAAAAAATTAATTTTTAATATTTCTCAGCTTTCCAAAATAAATTTTTTTCTAAACTCCTTACACAGAAGCAAAGTTTCTCAATTTGACTTATGGCTGTTCCCATTTCTATTAAACAGCTTCCTCAAACTGCTTTGTTTTCTACTTATAATTTCTCAAAATTTTTCTTTTAATTTTTGAAAACAGTTCGTGGTGTTTTTGATTTCCTTCGACAGCTCTGCTTCTCACCCGCAGTTGAAATTGAACTGGGGTGCTGAAAACCTGAACTTGAAGTTCTTGGAACAGAATGAGTAAAGAAAGCAGTAAAACTGGTGTAAAATTTTTAAAGCTAATAATAGACTGGAATAAAATTATGGAGAGACTGAGAGAATCTTTATAAAAATCCAAGAATTCTGTTTCCGCTCCTCCCACATCTGTAGCTATTAAAATAACTGAATAATAAAATAAGAAAATATTATTCTTACCTTGGAAAAGACAAAATCCGGTTGTTAGAAACTCCAATAAAAAAAGGAGGGAAATGAGTCAAGATGAAAAGTAGACTTTAAAGTTTAAAGAAAAATTATTTAGGAGAGATGAAAAGGATTTAAAGTAAATATGTATCTGCGTAAGGGTAAATAATTGTTGAATGGAAAGGTAGAGAAGGAAGCGACGAGGGCTGAGTGCGGACTGGAAGTGAGGGGCATCCGAAGCTTCCTTTCACTTTAGAATTCCTCAGCACTTTCTCCCTTGGACGCATGTGAAAGGATTCTGAGGAGTGAAAGTTCCTCCCAATCCTCTCAATTTCATAAAGAGGTGGAGCTTACCAACTTTCTCCAACCAATCCCTACCAAAAGTCAAAGTTTAAGAAATTGGAAAAACTTTCTCTCCAACTTTCACCGTCCTGTAAAGAAATGAGAGAAACGTGGAATGAATCCAAGTTTTCTTCTAATGTTCACTAGCAGATGCTATCAATCCTCATTTTTTATCATCCTCCTCTCCTAACAATAGAATATTATTTAAAAACGCTTCGACTTTTTCCCTTTTTCAAGGAAACGCTCTACCTTTAACCAGCAGAAAAAGCTTAAGCTTACAAAGCTCTTTCAAAATCCCCGTGACCTGCATATCCAATTGCTAAGCATTTTTCAGAAGAAAAATGCAAGAAAATATTTTATTCGCAGAATATTCGTCAGAGTTGAAATTTGGCACGGCAGCGTAAAAAATAAAAATTTCTAAAGCACTATTCTTTGAATCACGGCTAAACTCAACATGGGCTTGCCTAACCTGTAATTCTCAGATTGGTTTTTGCACAAATTGAGGATGTCCATCAGAACGGGGATTTTCCTATTGAGGATTTTCACATGTTAGGAATTTTAGACATTGGAGATTTTTACTTGTCATCATAAAGTTTCCGCTTGAAAAAACAGGAAAAACAAAAACAAAAAAATAATCCTGGAATATCAGATGTGGGTACTGTTTATTCATCCAGCGTGGAGAAATTCTTCAACTTTTTGAACCTTAGTACATAATCGATGTTTCGAGAAAAAAAATTTAGTAGTTTCACTTTAAGTATAATTTAGCTCTAATTGCTGAAGTCGTCCTGCTAAAAAAAAAATCAGAAATACGTGATTTTTGAATTTTGAAAAAGTTGAAAATTTTCTCCGGTACACTATTTCTGTGGACACGCTGTACCAGAGCCACACAAATCGAACAGGGAGAACGGGAGGCCAAATTTTGGGAACCTTAATTTATTTCACCTGATGCTGATAGCTGATGTCCGAGATTTTTTTTTTCTCGAAAAAACAAATTTCTGATGCTAGTTACAGCCTCCTTGCTAATAATTTAAAGGCTTATCCTCACTCTGACTCCTGATTTGGAAATTAGTTTCGATTAGGGAGATCATAATTTTCTCCTCCTCATCCTTTACTGTTTGAGTAGAGAGAGAAAGGAAGAGGGCTTGTAACATATGCTTCCCACTTTTACTTCCTGGCCTTTTTTTACAGCTAGAATCCCCTCTCCAGTCGACAAAGTCCTTTTATTTATTCTTTTCCTCCATATTCCTCTTCCCCTGTTTTTCTAATTTATAAATTCCAACGAAGCAAACGGCTCTTCCTGCCTAACTGAATAAACATTCCTTTTCCTAAAGCCCATTCACTCAACCAGATAATTCAAATTTAATTTCCTGGATTCTCCACAATCTCTTTCCAAATCAGTTAAAATCTTGTCTCCCCTAGCCCCTTATGAATCCTAACTTTTTAACTCCTTTTTACAAACACCCTCCCATCAAGCCCAATGGAATGGATCCATACAGTTGACTTTCACCATATTCCAGATTCCCTACAAGCAAATCACAAAAAAATAAAATCAGTATGAAAAACTTTTCCTTTGAAAATTTCTAACATCCAAAAAGAAGAATCATATAGCTTTAGTGAAAGTGCCAAGAGAAATTTTTTTTCAACTTTCACCTTTTAGAGAAAGAGAAAAGGAAACATTAATTTTTGGTCTTTCATCCTACGTCAATTTTATTTTTATGTCCTGACTTGGAACTGAAAACGGGTGAGAGGGTGATTCCCTTTACTTCTTTCTGTGTGGGCGTTTTAGCAACCTTTTGGTGAAAGTTGAGGAGAAAGTTTTGAAGGGTGTAAAACAAATTATATTTGTGGCAGCAGGAGGAGCGATCAATTGAGAAGAGAGAGAAAGACGTCATAAAGGAATTTCCAAGTCCTTGGAACTGAACCCTATGACGCAAGTTCCTGCCCTCATTTCCAAGGACAGGCCTTGACACGTGGAGGCTCTTGGATTTTATTTTCTGTAGAGGAGATAAGGGCCCGAGTCCATTCCGCTTCATTTCTCAGAATTCTACTCAACCCACCCCTTTTTATCTTAATGGAAGTGAAAGCAAACTACTGGACTTGAAAATCAGCTTCCGTTTTTCAGGGGGGGGGGGGGCAGATATTGAATTCAAATACTACGGAAGAACTTGAATTTTAGTCAAATGTTCCATTAGCAGTACAAACACACATTTTACGCCTCTGCGGATTAGTCTGATGAGATTAAAAACCACCCTAATGGATGCTGGTGCTGGGCCCTATAAATTCATCCCCAGAAATCTCCAAGCTTCCATTTCACCTTCAGACTTTCTCTGTAACTGAATTCTGAGGTGTTCTTTTTCGATTTTTCTTAAATTTCTCTGGATCAAATGCTTTCTCGAGTCAAATTCCCATCAAGCCTGGTTCTCCCTCTTCTGACGGCTGTTTTGGTGGTGCTTCTGGACGGTAGCCGTGGGGCTGAAGTGACCACCGTGTCTCCAAATAGCTCCGACTTGCCAATGGAAGGGTACAAATTCACTCCGTCGGAAATTGGGTTTCAAAAAATAGAGCCGAGGAGACACGGGTTCAACCCTTACTACGATCCATCCACACACAAAAAGGTTGAGGTCCCAACCATCCAAGCCAAGTTTGAGGGGTATGTCGGACACCGCCGCTATCAGTACGAAGAGGATTTAAAGAAAACTGGAGAACCAGACTGGAATTACATTTGCTTCCATCTTTGCAGCTATGGAGAGGGTGGACTAGCTTGCAGCTGCGATCTCATGCCCATAGGAAAGAAATAAATTAAAAATTGTCATTCAATTATTTCTATTATTAAAAATCTTGGTCACTCCTGATTGAAGTTTTCAAGACTGGACTTTATATTCATTTTTTTTAACGTGACTTGGATTTTTTTGGGAATCCCAAGAATTAGAAGTACAAGAGGAAGGTAATCTTCCTCTCCATTCATCTTCAAATTAATTAATCACCTCACCTATTCATTCACCCACCCTTTTTCTGATTTGGATTTTTTCTCATAACCTTGGTGGAAATTGTATCTATGTGTAAGCCAGAGGTAAAACAACAATACTCAAGAACAATCAAATTCTCACCATTATCCACCTACACTCCTGGAATCATTATTACGCAAAATTACATTACTTGGTTTAGTCCAGAATCACATTCCGAAAATAAAAGTTTTCAGGAAGAACTGTTAGACAAAGTTTGTTCTTATTCTCGGAAAATGAGCTGGAAAGGGTCAGGGAGAAAATACTGTCTCAAAATATTATTGATTTCCGGAATACTTTTACAAGCATTTTTCCAAAATGGAGTTTCTGGGCAAGGTAAGTCATAAGCGACAAAAAGTTTTTCGGCGTGACTTCTCCTTCTGCAATTTCGACGTTGCTGTACGCTAAATTGGCAGAAAATTTAAATCATTATTGCCAACTGCAATCCAAACAAAAAGTAAAAGAGCTTTTATTCAAGCGCTATTTGCTTAGGGCACCGGACAAGCCAAACAATTTTTATTTTTCTGCCCATCACAGCTATAATTTTGTTTATTTTTATAAATAAATAAATAATGAATATTTAATTCTCTTTTTTTTTAATTCTCGCTGAATTTTTCAGTTTGAGTTACCGGATTCCCGAAATTGTATTTGTTTGAATTTTTGTAATACTGTCAAACTTAAAGTTTCAAATTTCAGTTGATCGTATAGGGCAGGAAGGTTGTGGTCAGACGGCAGAAATTAAATTCTCTGCTTGTGAAAAAATTGAATTGAAATTAATTTCTGAAATAAAATATTGGAAGAATTCTAGACGCCTCCATTTCATACCCCTGCGGGATAGCGGATTCATATTATTTTATTTTATTTAAAAGTTAACCCCAGCGAAGAGGAAAATTTTCTGAAAAACAAAAAGCAAAATAATTACTTTCCTAAATTATTGTTCTGTTTTACCCTGATTTAATTAATCCCGGTTTCTCACAACTTATTTCCTCATTTTCCAGACATTATTTTTGACGATGACCCGTCACCCTCATCCCAGGACCAAAGTAGGAACCCAGAAGTGAACGAACGCCGTCCTCAGTTCGGATTTCCACTTTCACGACCCGGGGATTCATTTCCACGTTTCAATAATTTTGTACGAGCTCCGATAGAAGCCATAACTACTGGACTCCAAACCCTTGTCAATACCATAGTAAATCCCAATCAGTCTCCCTCTAATAGTAATGGAGGAGGGTCGACGAATTCAGAACCTGAAGAACCTAGCCCAGACTGTCAGACATTCCGAAATACTGAAGGATACTGTATGCCTCTTGACAGTTGTGACTCCCTCAGAGCGCTGCT
The DNA here is from genome assembly GCA_019776545.1 of Brachystomella parvula. NCBI lineage: Eukaryota > Metazoa > Arthropoda > Collembola > Poduromorpha > Brachystomellidae > Brachystomella > Brachystomella parvula. The sequence continues at coordinate 8,808 of JABASM010000286.1, forward strand.
CAGAAATAGACCACAGATAAGCATCAACAGGATTCTCCGGAGGTCACTCTGTGGCTTCTCAGGATTTACTTCTCTCGTCTGCTGTTCAGAACCCCACGGAAATATTTTCATTGACGAGCCACCACCGCCTCACACGCCGACGGCCACTGCCTCCCCCACTTCGTCCAGTTCCAGTCAACCCACCGCCTGCTGTTGAAGAAACAACCACGCAATTCAGGCCGAGACCTCGGCCTACTCCCCGCCCTCCACCTCCAACGCCACCACTGGCGGTCACAACTGTCGGTCCTCAAGAAAATCATGAAATTCTGACGGGGTGTGGATTCAGTAACGGGTCGCATACTCGAATCGTTGGAGGCAAAGAAGCAGCTAAGGGTAGCATTCTAGAATTCAGTTTGTGAAAAAAAAATTCAGACGGCGTTTTGTTTTGACTTCCAGGTGCTTGGCCTTGGCTCGGAGCCTTGGGATACCGTGGATCTGACGGCGGGATCAGTTACCTCTGCGGCGGGACGCTCATCAGCAGGCGGTAGGCTTAGAATCTTTTTTGCTTCGTTCGACTTGAGCTGAGAAAATACAAGTTTTTCTCGTTTTCTTCTTCCATTTTTCAGGCACGTCTTGACTGCAGCCCATTGCGTGAGCGGACATGATTTGTAAGTCTTGAATTGTAGAAGAAATTCTCAGTGGCTTCCAATTGATTTTTGTTTAGACGGCTAGTACGCCTGGGTGACCATGACTTGTTCTCTGATGGGGATGGATTGACCCCACTCATTGCAGGGGTAGACAAAATTTTCATCTCACCTAAATATAACAACAAAACGTTTCAGAATGACATTGCTATCGTCAGTTTGAAAGAACCGGTTCAATTTACTTGTAAGAATTACCATGGAAGGGACGAGACGGAAATGTAAATCCCGATTTTGATTCCAGTGGAAGTCCATCCGATTTGTCTTCCGAGCTCACCAAAGCTGCGTGAGAGTCGATTTGAGAAGAAGACGCCCTTTGTCGCTGGGTGGGGAGCAATTGGATTCAGTAAGGAAAATACTAAAATAAATTCACGGAAATCGGAAGAAAAAGGCAGAATTTTTACCTTAATAATTTCAGACGGTCCAACCAGCGCAGTACTGAGAGAGGTCCAGTTACCAGTCGTTCCTGATGAAGTGTGTCAAGAAAAATACAAGCCCTTCAAAAATATTCAACTGGATGAAACGAATATTTGTGCAGGTAAACCGATATTAGCTTGAATTGGGAGGATTTCACCAATTACAACCACGTTATTTTGTGTAGGAACACAGCTCGGTGGGAAAGATACTTGTCAAGGTGAATAAAAATCTAAGGCTTGAGCTAAGAATACCTAAGTAAAAAATTGTCTGAATTCCAGGTGACAGTGGAGGTAATAGAATTCTGGAAAAACGCCTTGGAATTGAGTTGCAAACACTTTAGAGCTTCCTTATACAGGTCCCCTCATGCAGCCAATAACATCAACTGAATATGTACAGATTGGGATCGTCAGTTTTGGTACGTAAAACAGTATTCTTCAATTTTTCTCAGGAATGTGTTAAGGTACCCCCTGATTTACGTTAAGGCTACAAATGCGCTGAACCTGGATTCCCTGGAGTTTACACAAGGTAGTGAGGTACTACGGGCGGTAAGGGTAGCGAATTTTAAAGTGATTTCTTTTCCAGGGTTACATCCCACATGGACTGGATTGAGGAAACAATCAAGGACTCATAAGGAGCTGCAGCTGTGATTTGTGATCAAGATTGAAACTGATGAGGCTCTGAAATAAAGATTATGAATTTAATGGATTGGAAGTTATACATGACAGGTTAAGTGGTCTACATATAGGTGAAAATTGAAACCCCACAAAATACGGACGTTGGTAATGCGCGCATGAAGTCAGCTAAAGTTGAACTGGAATGAAAAATGTCTAATGTTAAGGTTAGGCGTCCTAACGCCCGTCCTTAAGTCTCGATTACTTGGATTAATTGTAAGTAAAGTGGAGGGACTGATTGTTTGGCCTTTGGATCATCACTACTTATCCGCTCATGACGGCGCGGACAAACTCCTCGTAATTGACATTCCCTTGGGAGTCCTCGTGTCCAGTGACCAATTGCTCAACTTCTTCATCTGACAGCTTTTCTCCTATTAAGGAAAATCAACCGCTTGCAACTGGTTATGTATATCACAAACTGCCTTTAGTATGATTACCCAGAGTTGTAAGCAAGTGACGGAGCTCAGCAGCAGAGATGTAACCATTTCCATCCTTGTCAAAATGACGGAGTCCTTCAATGAAGTCCTCTGCCGTATCCGTGTTTTTGTTCTTCGAAATGGAAGAATACATGGGGAGAAACACTTCGTAGCTAATTCTCTCGTCTGAAAATACAAACAGACAGGTTCAATACGTTCTGCTTCAATGAAATTACGTTCAGGCATTTAACTACCTTGGCGGTGGTTTTGGGTCAACTTCTTGACATCTGATTCCGTTGGATTTTGTCCCAATGCCCGAAGGACATCACCCACTTGATTCACCTGAATCTTTCCATCTCCTCTATTGTCGAATAGCTGGAATGTCTCCTGAAACTCCTCTTCGTTGTATGATCCCTGTAATCAGAATTCATTCAAATACAATTTATATATAACCACACGCAATTTCTAGTATCCACCAGCGCTTGCGTGGTGGACCACCACGGAAAGCGTTAGCTAAAGAACACTACGCTTACCATCATTTCGCCGCTTTGAGGTTAACTTCCTCTGTTATCTGAATTCAAACCACGCCCAGGAACCTCTGGTTCTTACAAGCACTGTACTGTAGAAACAAATGGCAACTAGTATAAGACTTTGTAAATTATTTGTTAGTTTCTTCAGAATTACCTGATGAAGTATTAAGCTTAAGCTTACCGAAAACGATGTGGTTTTAAAGTTTCAGCAGCTTCGACAACTCAGACCAAAGCTTTTCTAGGCACAGGATGATGACTCTGTAAATCAAGGAAGTGATGACTAATGGCAAACGGAAATGAAAATTAAATTTACGGCACGGCACACCTCATCAGCTGTCAAATCAAAGGCAAAAAAAAAGAGAGAAGGTTTTTTTATAAACTTCCTTTTATGGGTGCATTTCAGACCAGACCAAGCAATCGCGTGGGCAGCTTTCGCGCGTTTGGCGCAAACTGCAAATTAAAAGGAAAGCTAACGCGTCGAATGCGGTAATCTCCCATCGGATCAGCGATTTTTACGGTAAAACACCCATAATAAAAATCCGAAATGCCCATAGTTTACGGAATAGAACCTGCATTCCCTATAGGGGAATGAATTAAAAACAATGCATGGACTTAGTATGCAATCCGACGGAGTCTCTTTATTGGTTACGTGAAACAGATTTTGCATGTTGAATATTTTTAATATATTAAAGGAGCAGGGTAGTCTCTTATGGAACTAAACCCACCCCTTGGATTTGTTTCGAAGAAACTTAGTTAAACAATGACACGTGTATAGGCTTCGTGACGCTCCCCAGAGTGCGTATCAAATCCAACTACTAGCGCCTAGCATAGCGGCCAAACCACGAAACAGGAGGGTGGATGAGAAAACCGGGATTTTAGCCCCTTTCCTATAAAGATATAATTTTAGGAAGTCTTTTATGTTAATTTTTGCTTCAAATTGTTTGTTCGTTTCGTCATATACGCCAACTATGACTACAATAACAGTGAAACTGACGACTGGATTTTCAGCAATCAAGCAAGGGAACTTTTTCAGACGAGAAGTCTGGAGTAAAGGAGTAGGATTGGCAAACTCCAATCATGTACGTGGAATCGTTGAAAAAATGCAAGGGGGGGTGGGGCAATCAATTGAAGCAAAATGTCTTCCGTCGATGTGTGTAAACAACAGGGAGTACGAGATAAAACTTACGGTAATTACTTCAGAATGTTATACTAATCTCTCGATTTTTCATTGCTTGATTGATCCATGTTTTTAATGTTTCGCTTTCGTGGATATGTCGTTATACTTAAGACTAATATCTTCCTTATTTGGTATGCAGCTGACACCTGGAAGAGAAATTGCTGCTGCCCATTGTACATGTCAAGCAGGGATCCATGGAGAATGCAAGCACACCGCTGCTGTTGTATTTTCAGTAAATTCAGAGACTGGACAGTCCAAGACAAGTAAAGCGCAAAAATGGGGGATACCGGGGAAGAAACAAGATTATTCTAAGGGCGTAAAAATTGAAGATTTGTATCCATCAAAATACGAAGAAGATGAAGATACAGCTGCAGATCCCAAGTACTTGGTTCAGTTTCTTCCAGACCTCGACTGCCGATTGCTAAAATACCTGAGGATGCCGGAGGAAGTCAAGGAAATTACGCAGTCCCGTAAGCAGCAGGAAGCCACAGCAGCAGAAGCTCAAAAGAATCACACGATCAACATAGCGCTCACAATCATTCAGGAAGACTGTGATGCTTGTCATCCTGACCTTCAAGACTCTTATGTTCACTTCTATGCCAGCCAAATCCAAACAACCCTAGAAGAAATTCGTTCCACTGCTACTGCAACAATCGGACAAAGTTCATGCCCACTGTGGTTTCGGGTAAAACAATTCCGGCTTTCCAGCTCTTCAGCCCATTCGATTTACCGACGGAGAGGAAAGTATCAACAGCTAGCTGAACAAATGCTCAATGGCAAGAGAATCTCACATGCAAATCTAATTTACGGAACAGCCACCGAACCCCGAGCAAACAAGAGGTAGGCTCAGTCCCAAACAAGCTCCCAACTTTTTCCTGTATAAAAAATATCTGTCTCATAAAAATAGAAAACCTTCAAGCTTTATTAGAATTAAAGAAAATTTCGCAAAGTTCGGAAAATTTTAGAGAATTTCCAAAATTTTAGAAGCTACTCTTGCTGTCCGTTCTTATGGAAGCCAACGAGACCTGTGGACTACCAGAAAACGTTATAAAAGAAAGACTCTAAAGAAATTGGTGAAAAAATTTCCTTATTTCAGATTTGGATGAATTAAGCCCAGGGGTTTTTGCTATACTAGTCTCTTATTAGCTTTGTGCCTTTGGCTATTAGTTTTTCCCCAGAAAGAAACCTCTAATCAAACAAAGATCACTTGTCATATGCCTCGCAATTTACAGTAGAGGGCAGAGCCGTTTGAGGGTCAAATAGCAGAGAAATGAACCTGATTTGCCTTCAAACTATTCTGTCCTTCGCGGTAAATTACGAGGCATACGTAGTTCCAAGCGTACTTCTCCGCGTGAGCTGAGCGAGTTTTTTTAGACGGCGCGAAAGCAGCGAGAATTTTACTATCCTTTTTCGACGGTGGTGTCACATGCGAGTTTCGGCGGGAGAGCTCTGTAGCACTTAAAATTTAAATTAAATATAATTAGTATTTAATTTTTAATTTTTTAGATAAAAGTTAATTCATTAATCGGGCTTCCTTACAGAGTAAGAAGAGAGGTTTGGTGACTCACCTACCTTTTTCATTCGCTGTTGGTGCATCGACTGTTCGTTACATCGCCTTCAATTGACCTCGTGTAAGATGGAATTGCTTTACCAGGTGAAGCAGATTGATGAAGCAGCTGATTTGAAAGGGTAAGACTTGACATAAGAATCTTCTTGTTGGTGCATGACCGATTTCCGTGTCTTGTAATGATTTAGGATTGTGGAAATTAGTAGACCGGTATGCAGCATATCTGTTCGGAATCTCGTAGCCTTTACTTCATCCTCAGATCTCAGCAAGAAAGCAAAGAAATCAAAGTCGAAACAAACAGGTGAAGAATCAGGAGCTGCCGGCTCAAATGTCTATATCTGTGACATGAACACTCCATGGGATTGCCACTTGTAATTTCACATTATATACCTGATTGGCATAGATGGTAATCACCAAGTTCCGGTTTTCTCACGATACTGGGTCAGCATCCCTCGACACGGCTGAGATGAGATGGGCAGTTGACCCTTGATTATTTACCAATTACATGTGCAAAATAGAAGAAAATTTCCAATTCGAAATACTGTTAGTCGCTAACATTATTCCGATTCAAAAATTATTTTTCTTCTGTTTTTCAACTGTTTTTCGTAAATAATGTGTGTCAGCTGCCCAGCCCCTGCTGAGCACGGGGATGCTGACCCAGTATCGTGAGAAAACCGGTAACTCGGTGCTTACCATCTATGCTGATTGGATTAATTTTCTACTGTTCCTTTGAACAAATGAAGTTTCTGTATAGGGTAAAGAGTAATTACTGTAGCGTGACTCATTTGCACTGGGATACATCCGGTGTTCAACTCCTCATCAGTTCTGAAGATGGGCAAGTGGAAGTCTATGGGATGGTGGAAGATTTACTCAACAAATGGACTGTACTCTACTCTGGTTTATTTTCTGGCGAACCCATTCTCTCTTCATGCTGGCTAAGTGCACCAAGAAAGGCAAGGAATTTCATGCTATTATTAAATTAAAGATTAACCCATTTCACATTATGAATGAGATGCCAATGCTTTCAGGTTTCACTTGTGCTGGATAAACTCGACAGCATGCTTTACAATGAGAAGTATCAGGTGTGTGCGATACGACGTGGAAGGGGAATGAATAAATCAGTCGAAGGAGCGATCCTCGTCACAGCCACTGGATTGCTCACCACTCTAATTAGATCACCGGAAGATCCCTACAAAGGAATAATTGCTGCCGAGAAAATGATTCCTCTTAGAAATCAAATCTTGTTTGCTGATATTGCATATGCGAAAGGTATTGTCTTTGTCTAGAAAAATTATTCTTCATATTTATTCATTTGACTCAATAATTTTTTACAGGAGGAGAAATGGTCGTGGTCTGCAGCTCAGAGAAAGCAAATCATCCCATCAATTTGTCTCGTGTAAATGTCTCACTCGTCGGCTCAAGTCGCGACAAGGCTGAAATTAAAGTTAGCGCTGGACACTCGCTTTTTCTACCTCATACGCCAGGTACCTAATTTGAATTGATCTTGCAAAGATGTGCGAAAACCTGCGCTTGCTAATTGTTTTGGGTTTGTCTGCGCGGTCGTCCGTGACCTCATTATTAAATGGGAACCCCTGTATCCATAGTTTAAATCATTAAAAAAAATTTGAATTAACTTACCTTCATTTTATAATTTCTTTCAGACCGTACGATCTCGAGCGTGAAATTCCTAAACAGCATTAGCCCAGATAGCCTGTTAGTGGCTTTGAGAAACGGAGGAAACCTCTCCAGTCATCTCCACCTCTATCAACTAGTGTCACAGCCCACTCAGCTCAAATCAAGGTTCCAGACAGGAACCGACTCCGTCCAGTCAGCGGTGAGTTCAACCTCCATCTATGAATTCTGAGCTTGTAATATTTTATTCTTCTACCTTTAATTCAATTTATTCCAACTTGATTTTAGAAATGGGAACAGATACATTCCATCTCCTTCCCATCTGTAATCCGAGAATTCTGTACGCTGAAAATCCCTGTCGCTGCATCACTTCCCACGGTCAACTCTTCTCCTCAAATGAACCAGCAACTGGCTAATTTAACCAATACAGTTCAACCTCTTATCGCCGTTTCACTTTCGAATGGAAATCTACAGTTCATCAAATCCGAAAACTTCCAACAGGTCAGTTATTTTTTATTGCTTTATTTCCCTTTTAACTAACTGCAAATAGGAATAATTGTGTACATATATTATAATTACACTAATCTCGATGAGGTGCTTGGTAGAATGTCCGTAGAGGGTCGACGCATGCGCAGCTTTTGAAGTAATCCGTATTGTTAGCGTCGTTGATCCAAGCATCAATTTTCCCTGATCGTTCAATCGTGTCTTCAATATTGAATGAGGAAATGAGAATATTGATGACCGTAATTAAGAAAACTTGAGCAGTGATGGCATTGTTGAGGTTTTCTGCTTTTGTTCCCGGATTCTCATCGCTCACTTGTGTTTTTCCCAACAGAAGCAAACACATTCCGGTTGACACCTTATCAAAGGAAATTTATGAATTTGTTACTAAAAATTCCAATACTTTTTTACCTGGAGGGCAATTGATACCCAAATGAGGACAACCATAGGATAGTAGTAAGGATGGGCATGAGGACCCGTCCCCCCAACGGACATGACATATTTCAGTTGAGCCACGTTAGCTGTCAGCAGTGCCACATCCAGTAGTCCTTGGGTTATTGTTTTCTTTGTTAGGAAACTGTTCAGTTTGGGTGGACCCTAGAAAAGTACATTACAGAAATTCCTTGTTTTAAAATTACTTTTTGTGTGTATGTTGTAAGTTGTAACGTACAGCCGGGCTGGAAGATCCCACAACTCCACTCATGGTATAGAAACTGTCGCTCTCTGCTTGACCCTTGACTGGAAAAGTCTCACTTGGAATTTCAAGCTTAAACTTTGAACTAGAACTAGGTGATTTTACAGTCGTTTATATACATTTTCTCTTAGCTAAACACTGTCCATGATTTTGCCCTACTTTTTCTCCTTCCGAAATCAAGGGATGAGAAATGCAATTTCCCTTAATGACTCAATTTGCTCCACTTCATCAAAAATCAAAGAGTCGTTAGTTTTACGGTGTTTTAGCGTGAATCCAAATTGCGGTCAAGTTTGGCATTATTGGTTTGACATGGTTTTTGAATCTAGTCGAGCCAACGTGAGACTCATCGGCTTTTCCTGAATTTGGAAATTATTTTTGACCTCTTGGAAAGTTAGGGATTATGAAATATTAATTTCCAGTCATCAAAGGTTTCTTACTTTGTTCCAGGAGTCTAAAAATAAAGGTGGTTGTGTAATCAAATTCATTTCTATTGTAGGTGGGGATGATACATGGGAATGCCGGTGGTGAGTCAAATGAAGTCCTTATGCAGCTCAAACGTGACCCAGATGAAGTTCCTGACGCGAAACAAGCAAAAATTCAAGGTCAATCTACCACTGCCGCTAGCACTCCCTATGTCTCCATGGAATTTAGCTGGAGTGGATGTCTCCTTCTAGCGATTGATTTCAAGTCGCAATTAAACCTGTACAAAGTTCATCCTAACATTGACGCCAGTAAGATATCCTTCATTTTTGGTTGGGCCGAAAATTGCAATTTGATGAGATGACCTTGGTTTCAGGTACAGGGGCTTCGCTGATAGAATTGAGCATGATGGGGGGATTGGACCCTTGGGACATCATGATGTGTCTCCGTCCGAATCTTATTGAGAGCATTACTGACCGTCTGAGTGAGACATTTGCCCGACAACCCCAAATCGTTCAAAGTCATTATAACACACGGATTCTCGTTATCAAGGCGGCACTTTACAGGTAAAGACCCATTAAAATCAATTTTCTTCTAAATCATTTTTATCAAGATTGGAATTGAGTAATCATTTCATCATTTCTTTTTTTTTTCTCATCACCCAGACTCGCTTGTGGTGGCGTCACACGGACCAATGATCAACAGACGCTTCTCACCTTGCACTTGGTCTCAGGTGCACTGAAAGCACTACTAAGGCCACGTAACCTATCCAGTCATGACAGGGGTCCTGCAGAAACCCTCTCCAGTAAGAAATTAAATAGCAGGGAAAAGCGTTATAATTTCTAATGGACAAGATGAAAATGATTTTCTACAGATTTACTGAGCAGCAAAGGTGAGGCACTGTCAGACGTGGACAAAGTCCTACTTCATTTAGAAGCAAAAGAATACGCCGTTGAACCAACGCTTCTCCAGTCTCTCCAGCAGTTTTTACAGTGGTGTGCGGATTTGTCTCTGAAGCTCCTTGCTATTCTACCGGATTTAAGACACTCTAGCAGGGCTCCAGGGGTAAGTTACCTTGAACTCGAATCAGATTTTCAAACAACCTCATGCCAATTTCATTCAATCAGCCTATCTGATTTCGGATTAATTAGAGAGCAAACAAAAGTTTTAGGAGGAAAGGGAGAAACTCGATCTCACTTTGTATGCCTTTGTTTTCTTGTTGACGGAGTGTAGTGAGATCTTCATTTTTATGGGACCACGGAACCACCTAATTTTCCAAATGAGCTCCCACGCCTTCGCATTCACACTTCCCTCCATGTGACCTTTTGTAGAGTTTAAGCAAATGTTGATTGACTTGCCTCTTGATTTTATGACAGGTTTCAATTTTTCCAAAATGAAAAAAGAACCAATTTGTTTAACAGTGTCCTCAAGCCTTTCCTTAATTGGAATCTATTGATTCAATTCCCGGCCATCTCTTTTTTTAGGGGAATTGAATGTAAGGGGGGTGGGGCGTCTCGGGCGAGTAATTAATTGAATCGTAGTTTTCTCGGGAACCATTTTAATTGATCATTGAAGAAAATTAGAAAATTAATTGATTTTTTTAATTTTCCAGTGGGAGGTTTGCAGAGATTCGAAGGCCGTCGGGACGCTGAGAGAATTGATTGTACTGATGAGGATTTGGGGGTTGATACGTCCTGCCTGCCTACCTTCCTTTAGGAAGACAACGGAGAACCTGGATGTACTACCCCTTCTCTTCCGTCTTCTAACTAAACTCTCTGTTACCCCCCACGATCCTGATGAGAGCTTAATTGGTGAGAATCAATTTTCAAACTTTTTCTCTACTTTTTCAGCTTAGTATTTTTGAAAATTAAGCTAGAAAAACTTGGCTTTTTAATTGACGGTTTTTTTCCACTGGGGTTCATGGAAATTTTCTTATCTTAAATGACAATTCGTTGCTAAAATCAATCAAAAGTCTAATTGAGGAGTCCGCCACAAAAACTACACTTCAGCATTTTCAGAAATTATCGGAAACCATTGGTTACCGGACTTCATAACCCAGGTTTTACCTGTTTTTCTGAAAAATTCGAAAATGCTGAAGTGTTGTTCTGGTGGTGGATTCCTCAATTATGAGTGCACTGGAGGGGGGGGGGGGGGTGGAGGACATTAACATCATTTCCTGGTGTCTTACTCTTCATTTGTACAAAAATGCGTGATAAATTTAAGTTTTAGTGGTCGCTCCATTTTTTATTTATTTTTTCCTTTCAACACATCGCTCCAGTTTCCTGGAGCAGAATTTCTGATGAAATGACTCACGTTCTCCTCAGATTTAAATTAGCCTATGCATATTATGGAATCAAGGAATTCGGATTAATGAGCATGATCAGGCATCTTGGCAAGTGACAAGATGTCACCACGACCAGGATAGGAGCATAAATTAAAAAAAAATAATGTTTCCTTGAATCTAATAAGTTATCAACGCTTTTGTTGATGAATATTAATTATAAACTTTTATTTCCCTCTCCTCTTACTGCTTTTCCTATGCCTTTAGCACTGTGGCTCTTTTGATTAGACCCCGATGTTGGAATTATTCTTACTAATAAAGATTCCATTCTTTTTTTATTGTACTTTGAACTCTGTCTGAATTTATAACCAAAGACATATAAGTAGATTTTGGCAAATGACCAAGGACTCGATATTCCAACCGCAGGAAATTAAAGAGTTCCTCCTAGCTCCTTCAGTCTTATGCGGTTTTCTCTGCTTCCTCTTCTTGGAAAATCGGTTCAGGGTAATTACGAGTACTGCAGAACAAGCAGGGAAAATAAGAGCAGTTTGAGGAGTGTAAGCCGTACTAATTAAGGCTTAAGACCCTGTGAGTAGAGTCAAAAGGGAATTTTCATTGACCTTTTGGCTTGTTTATCGGAGGCGTGAAGACGGAGGGGTGAATAGTTCTCGTATGGTGTTACATCTTCTATCATAACAATTGAATATTATCGGCTGAGTTATAGCGGAGCATAATGACTATAAGCTCCTTCCGTCTTGCCTTACAAGTGGGGGTGGGTATGGAATTTGGAATACTAGGATAAGAGCTCTAGAAGATTCAACCAATGAGGATCTCCTCATGCAAAGGGCCAAGCATTCCGGAAGATTAGAAAATAGAAGGAAGCACGAACCACTTATCAAAAGACAATCACTCAATTCGGACCAAGCTGACTGAGGATTTTTTTCTTCCCCCGTAAAAATCCTTGAACCCTTTTTAATAATGGGACAAAATTCAAGCCGTGAGAGTCGTAAGTACAAAAATTGTTGAAATTGAATTAAAAGAATGAGCGATTGAATTTTTCTTTGCTTTTTTCAGATCGTTCCCTCATCAATCGTCCTACTCCAGAGCTCCAAGCCAAAGTTCCGGAGAAGAATGAGACAGCCTATCTCTGGTTCTACATTTCCATAGGGTTTGCTGCACTAGTTCTCTTCCTTCTCTTACTTGGATGGTTCTGTAACAGAAAAGCTGGGAAAAATTCAAAAAACAGCTCAAATTCAACTCTTCCGTTTCATCCTGGCGAATCATTGGAGGAATGCCGGAGCCAGTCTTTCTTTGACACTCGGTCCGTGGTACTTACTCCTGTCCAGCCGCAGAGTCAAACTTCCCTAGACCATCGTGTCTCCTACACCTCGGGTCACCCATACCCCTACCCCCCGGCTCCCCCACCCCAGGGTCGTGGTATGTCATTTGGATCTTACTCCAGCGTCAAACAGCAGCCACCGCAGGACCCGATCCACATCCGAGCTCAGAATGATTCACTCTTGGAGAGGCTGAATGAAACGAGGCGGGGTTCGAGAAATCATGTGAACGAGTTTGGGGCTTTGGGAAAAATGGACTCGCTGATGTACGTGCCCGGAAGGCATGACTCACTGGATGCCTACTACAGGATTGGACCGGAAGAGAAGACACCGCTCCAGAAACAAATGGAAGATACGGCAGAGTTTAGGAGTTACCTGCATCTGACGTCTGAACTTGATAGAGCAGATAGCCTGGACGTGGACTCCGACGCCTCAACCCTCCCACTCTCCCCGACTCGCGTTCAAAAAAGCTAAGGAAAGTGAAAAGCAAACACCAAATTCCAGGAAAGATCAAGTCCTCTTTACCTTCACCTCAACTTCCTTTTTCCATTCAAACGAGTTCCGGTCTAAGTTCCAACTAATTTAATCTCATTCAAAAGTATGCCGACGGCGAAATTTTACTCTACATTTTAAATGGAGCAGTGGCAAGGGTCTTTGAACTTTATTTAATTATTCTGGGTTTTAGAATTTTTAATTTTGTTTCCTCGTCCTCATTTTAAAATATGAGGAGCAGGGGGAGGGGGCTTTAGTTTTAAGTAAATTATAATTCTATATTTTAATTGTTAATTCCTCAAGCTCAGGCTCAAAAGTAGGGTCGTTTGCTCTGCTATCATCGTGAACAATTAAGATCTGAATAAACGTGGAACTTAAAATTTTGAAGTTTTGTGCATTTTTTGGTTGAGCTCTTTTTCGGTTATTTTGTGGTTCTTAGAAGAGTAAGTAGAGCAGTATTGGCATTGTTTACATTTTGTATCACATTATTTTAATTTTGATATGAAAATTGGGATACAATGAGCCCAGAGGATAAGCCATTGTTTGTTTTCTCTTTCCAGATGACTGCTGTCTCCTTCCTAGTGAAGTCCAGATGCCAAATATCAATGCATTCTACCCTAGTAAAAATATTGGCGTGGCTCTCACAACAACTTTCCCTAGGAACTCACCACTTCAGGTTAGTTTGTTTACATCAAGACTTAATTTCATTGTGACTTTTAATTAATTTTCTTATGAGTTTAGTTTGAGTTTGGCGTGAATCCTTCCAAGTGGTTGAATAGCCTGGAGGGTGAGAAATCGGGGGGATACTGGATGGATGGACTCCGGTTGTTGTGGTTGGGGAAGAATCCCTCTGGAGTCAAGGCTTGCAATAGGTAAGAGCTACTCACCTAATCTTAATAGTAGTAGCATTAATTAATGACGACTTTCTTCATTGTTTTCTTGTCTTTGTTACCAATTTGCGTAATTTCAAGGAACTAGGGGGGTTTCACATGGTTTTATTTCTTAAGAGGGAACGGTCGGGGATGATCAGAGATTTTTTAGAGTTGGGGTTCATTTGACTCAGGGCACCATCCGGAGCAGCATGTATGATTTTCCGAGATCCAGTTGCGCCAGTGTTGGAACTGCTGTGTGACGATTTCTGTGTGGTGCGTCAAAATGAAATGTGGATTGGAGAGTAGAAGCGTCTCTGTGAAGGAGAGAACCGTCATCAGTATCAGACGCTTCTTTCCTCTCTTATATCCACATCTCAACGTCCATGCACCATATGTACCGAGTCGCTGCCCCACCGAAGCGCTCCCAACGCTGGTGGCATTGAATTCTGGAAAAATTCTGTTTTGCTTTGTAAAGTAAGCTGAGTTCAGTAAACCTAAACTCGACTAAAAATTGCACATGATCCTTGACCGTTCCCTCTTTAGTCAATTTGTTTTCGTGCATAATGGGTTTGTTTCTCTTTCGGATTTTACTAATTAATTCCGGGTCTGATCCTTGTTGAGCTGATAGTGAGTTTGACGTTGGTCACTTGGAGAAAATCCTGATTTGATAGGGGATTTAATAATCTGTCTATTTTTTTTTAGATGCGGATGTGCTACTCTCATTCACGCAACCCCGAGGTCTCCAGCCAACAAGGCATGGGACAATCGATGGCTAAGAGCGTGTCCTTGCGGAGGAAACTGGAAAATCCCACCGTCTCTACCACAATACAAACCAAGCGAGGCTGACGTTTTCCTCAATTTCTAAGTATTCTAGACACTGTCCTCATTTTTCCTCGCTATTTTATACATTTATCTTCATTTTTAAAATATTTCAACTTTTGTTAAAGTTAGAGCATAAAATTATCCTATTTTAAGAAATTCTCTTACTCATTCATTATAGTTTTTGATGCGAGACGTTGCTGGGATGCTGGAAGAGGAGTCTCCTTCATTCTCATCAATTTTTTAAGTTAAAAATTATGAAATCAAGACTCATATTTTTCTTTTTTATGCTCCGCTAACTTCTTATTCTCCTGAGTCATGGATATGATTTCTAGCTTTTCTCATTTTCAATGCTAGCTTTGTGAGAAAATTCTTGGGTTGAAACTCTTAGAGAAAAAGATTCCGTGAAGCCGTAACGAAAGGGAAAATTAGTAGGCGGTGGTGGTGGTGGAGTTGAGATCCATTATTTTCCTAAGGTGGAGCATGGAGGCTTTGGGCATAGAAAAGGACCATCGCTCCCATAGCCTACGTTCAAAAATATAATTAGGTAGGAATATTCTCAAACTTTGCTCTTATTATCTTTTAAACTGATTCCCTTGTTTTGTAATTTAAATTTTAATTAATTAATTCATTTCTAGGGCTCATTGAACCGGTAATTAAGAATTCCTTGATTTCATTCTGGAGAGAAAGGAACGGTGAAAGCAGTTATCTACATTTATAAATAAGGCTTCTCTCAGCGGCTCTTCAGGATGATGCCTGGAAAACAAATAATTCTAGCTATCGTTTTTCGCATTTTCGTCGTTTGCCTTTTGCGTCATATTTTCGTTATTGCTTCCCCCCGGGATTTACAGCGTCCTGCTTGACCGTTTGCAAAAATTCAATAATACTCCACTCCGAATTGGAACTGGTAAAAAATTCCTAACTAACGAACAAAGGTGCTTTTTTTCTCTGGTAAGGCTACAGCAAAAACCAGTCAATCCTTCCACGACAACGGATACGAACGCGGTGCTGGAACTGTATCTAAAAATAGGCTAGATGATTGCGATTCGCCCCTTACTTTTTTGAAACCAATTAATGAATTTTGAGAATGAAAGAAAGTCCGTTCCACGACTCAAAGTCCACAGCCCACCGCTGAGGCCCATACGTTCATAGGCAGGTTCTTTAACGATATTTTGGATTTTGACGCAGAGGCTGATTCCAGCGTTAAGGAGAAGAAGGGCATAATTTTGCGCATATCAACCCCCTTCGTTTTTCTAAAGCACTGAGCTTCCCTTCCTGAACTCAACAGGTGAGAAAAGGAGAAAGCTGGAGAAAGTGTATAAAAGTAGATTTGGAGTTGGACTGGTCCCATAGTTTGCATAATTTCAGTCCTCCGTTCGCTTCCTTTCTAATTTTCAGTCTGGGAAGCCTCGTTTTTAGTGACAGTAAGCAGGTACCCTTTCGAAGAGTTTTAGCTATTTAAATCTAGGAAGCAATTTTTTTGAGCTCTAACTCCTCAGCTTTTAATTCCTTTTAAGGTAATTGTGATTTAATATCAATTAATTTTTTTAAAAGTCGAATTTTTAGAATTAATCCTCAAGCGCTTCGGCTCAGGCGCTTTAGTGGTTTTAGTGAAATTCGTTGAAATGGAAAGCGGCCCCCCTGTTTTTCTACTTTTCTCGAGTTTTTACGATTTCTTCGGGGTTGACTTTTGACATTTTGGATGGCTGCCTTAAGCTTTTTTTCCTTTTTTTTTTAATTTTGATTTTTGTTAATTTGATTAAATTTTTTTAATTTCCAAAACTAACTATCTAACTCCAAGGCCTAGGCCATTACACTTTGGTTAGTCAATTAAGAATTATTAGTTTTTGATTTAGTGGGTGCTTGGGTGGAGAAAGTAGGGGGAGAAGGCAATGACCAAGTTCAAAAGTGCCGAAAGAGGAAGTTAGTCCAATTTTACATGCAATTTATCCATTACTTTCTTTCTGTCTACCTTGTTCGGACGGGAAATAATTTCCAGAAATTGTTTTCCAAAATTTCTAAAAAAAAAATCAATGGTACAGTACATCCAACTTCCTCAATTTAACTCATTTTCCTAAAAATAAAGGTTATAGTGCATTGCCCATTATTTTAATAAGAAAATAAAAAATTAAATTACATGTTACCAAAAATAGTGCATAATTTTGTGGTTTTCAGGATGTGACGCTCCTGATTTGATTTGAGTTTCGTCATAACGGTGCAATAGCACGGCTTGGTAGAGGGAAATTAATATGTGGGTTGTGATAATTACAGAAAATCCAAATTCCCGTGAAAAATCTGAATGAGTTCCCGACTAATTGTTTTCGGTAAAAAAAAAGTTAGTTTTTATAGCTGCTGGAGAACTAGCTTGCTCCCATTAGAAGACAGGTGGTTAAGAATCACGTAAAATATGAATTAAGAGCTGTTGAGAGAAGTAGGACTCAATTCTTTCAATTAATGGAGAGATTAGGAGGATATACCCCCTCCCTCCCACTTATTACACAATCTGATAAGGAAAAACAAGGGATTTGACTTTATCGTCTCTTGTCATCTTCATCCTTGCGTGATTTCTCCTCCTCACAACCCTAATTGTTTTGTTTTGCTTTTTGTTTTTTTCTAACCAAAAAAAAGAAGAATAGGAAAAAGAAAGGAGAAAGGTCGTATGAAAATTTCGTGGTTTTATAATTCGTATTTCATTAAATTGTTGGACCTTGTGAAAATGGGAGTTTGAAGAGTATTTTTAGAGCATCTTTGGCTCAGGTGTAATTATCTGCACGTTGCAATTTAGATGTTCAAATATTGGCATTGCATCTTCTCAGCATCTTCTTATTACACCTTCCCTTTTCCTAGAAAATATCCCATTACAGATTCATGTAGTAGCTTGTTAAGCAAATGAAATATTGTTAAAGGGGGAGGGAGGTGTTCATGACAATCATCATTTGCTAAAAAAAGAATAAGAAGGAGATTTTTGACTTAATTACTCTTACAGCCTTGACACGATTCCGAATTTTAGAATATGAAAATTGCATATTGGAATCATGGGTATCTAAAATTTTGATATCGAGACAAAAACGCCGGTTGATATTTTTCAGCGACAGTATACAAATTCATAAGCAATCATTTCCATAGATGTGATTGTGTGGCGACTGGAGGCAGACATTGATTAGCTTAAGAGGGACGGCTGATTAATTGTAACCTAGTCCTGCTAATCTTGGATCATCCAATTTCTGCTAAATTATAATCGTCCCACCCAACGCAAGAGGCTGATTCCACTTAGGGAAATGCAGATCAGAAAAATTTCTTTACTGGGATAATAATTTATTTTTACATGCAAGAGCAAGAAATAATAAGATAATCTTAGCTTGGAAGCATTAACAGGTTACTAAACCTGCCTTTCCCTCTTTAGGAAAAATTTAAAACAAGAATGTACCGTATTTTAGCGATTATAACGCCCACTCATGTATTACGCGCA
>JABASM010000287.1:0-26761 GCA_019776545.1 Brachystomella parvula
AGGCTGAAGCTAAATTATTCGAATTAAAGTGTTTCACAAAATTTGCGGAATATACGATTTTTTCAATTTTGAAAAAGTTGGACTTTGGACCCGGTACACAAATTGTCTGAACACGCTGTATATGTTATAGGGTTTTTGGAGATACATCAATCCAAATGACCCGTGAGCTAATTTTCTTTTATCTCCGAATTTTTATTAGCATTGCTTTAACAATAGGAATTTAAAAGGTTAGTATCATAAGATTGCTAGACTATCGACAATTCTTTCCTGGTATCTTGTCTTTTTTTCCTCCCGAAATACCATAACTGCTAGTTTTATCAAGTAATTGTTTTGAAAAAGAGTTTGATCTTTGAGTTGACTGCACGGTCTGAAGCTTCAGAGATTTCATTTGTAAACACTGAATAGAGTCCAGCAGCGTCTCTTTCCTTGATGATGGGACCAGTGAGTGAACTTCTTTCATATCTCCCTGTTTAGAAATTACATCTGTCCAGTATTTTTGAATCCTCTAAGTCACAATCATTATCTCTATTATTTTTACCCTGAACTGAGAGTCAGGTTATCATCCAGAAGCATACGTACAATCAATCATTCCTTATGAAATACGAAGAAAATTCTTCCACACGGATGTCAAACGCTAGACCCATTCAGAAGTCTTTTATAGTTAGAGGAGTTCGAACATCTTCAAGTAATTACCAAGCGTCAGGTTCAAGGAAGCCGACGCCCACCCCCGCCCTCCACAATGGTCAAAAACAGTGTTGTGAATATGGATTTCAAAAAACTTGCACATTTCTTTCTAATTTCCGGACTACTGTTTTTTATTTTCGGTGTTTTCACTGCGCTCGTCGTCCCAAGGATCATTGAAGGAAAAATTACAGAGGCAAGCTCGAGGACTTAGAAATTCCAGCACTAGTAGTTGTATATAGCGCCCATTCCCTTCGGAAAAATCTCTGGTTCTGAAAACATGGCGTCCAATTCTTAAGTGGTGAGACTTTTCCAAAGAAAACGTCGCATTGAATATTTCATCAGAGAAAATACAAATAAAAAAGTTGTGATCGAGAAATTCAAGATTTTCTTGTTGATCATAAGAATTCAAAGTTAAACTATCGGACTAAAATGTTTTTGTCACAAAAATTTTCTTAAAAAGGGTTTGTAACCTTCAATTTTTTTATTGCATCTTCAAGGTAGCAGGCCTCTCCAATGCCTCGCATTTAATTGACTTTAAGCGATTTAAAAATTCTCAGTTATTGAGGCCTGTTGCAACAAACAAAAAACTGTAAGTGTGCTGGAATGCAATTTCCATCTCGGTATGCAAGGTTGTTAGTAGAATCACAGCGAAATAAAGGTTTAGTACCCTCACCTAGCTTCAGCATGGCGAAAAGAAAAGAAACGCTAGAGAATATTAAGAAATAAAAAATTTTCTTGTAAATTTCCTTGTAGCCCCACCCATTTCTCATAGCATTTTATTCGATTTCTCTAAAGCTAGGTATTCCCAAACTTTGGATCTGGAAACACTGGGGAAGGTGCCGGCATCTAGATACATAATCCTCTTCGTACGAGTTAAACGATGATAAATGTTGGTTGGTGCCATATTTCTTCCACCTATCTTAATTACTCTTGATTAACATCCAATCCCGTTGCATAATTCAAATTAAGTTAAGAATTAGAAGGTCGTTGCATGGAATGAATCAAGAGTACTCAAGCCCACCCTGTTCTGTGACTGTAAAAGGTTAAAGGAGATGGGTCATTAAATTTTAACACAATTTAATCATAACTCTTACCGTTATCTCATTCTCTCCTGTTGGCGGCATGAAGCAATACTTTAGACAGTCGTAGGAAGTCTACTAGCTCAAATTATGAATATTAATCTTCTATCTTTTTTTAATTATTATTAGCAAACGAGACTGATAAATAATTCAGAGACATTTCACAAATGGAAAAGCCCGGATCTTCCTATCTACATTCGATACTATTTCTACAACGTCACAAATCCTCAAGAAGTAACACAGGGTCAGAAACCCAAATTCGATGAAATCGGACCAATCGTTTATCAGTGAGAATTTTTAACCAAATTCATTCGCACCCGATCTTACCTTTCAAATTTTTTGGATCTCATAATTTTACTCATTCAGTGGGCCCGAGGCTTTTAAATTTTTAATTAAAAATTATTTTTTCCAAGCATTTTATTACAGAAAATTAAACTGGTCTCTTTGAACGCTTTATTTAAGGGAGAGGCGGGTGAAGGAAGTAGATGATATCGACACTGAAGAAGACACGCTAACTTTTCGCCAAGCGATAACATACACGTTTAAGCCTGATTTGTCCGCCTTGTCTGAGGATGATCTCGTGACTACACTCAATATTCCCCTAGTGGTAATTATTTTGAAATTTTAATAGAATTATCAATGAAAAATAATTTCCCTTTAAATAGGGGATTTCAAAAAAAGGACGTTCAATGGATTGGGCAAGCGGGGTTCTGCGGGAAGCCCTTCACGAATATATGAGACTTCATCCTGGAGAAGTGACAGTGTTTATTCAAAAGAAAGTTAGAGAAATGCTCTACGAAGGGTACTACGACGGACTACTGGAAGATTTATCCCAACTGTCCAGAAAGTCTATTTTTCCTAATCATAGATTTGGGCTCTACGTTGGCGTGAGTCAAGAAAAATATTCCATAGCAAGCAAAAAATTCCAAGATTTTTTTTTAAATTAGAAAAATGCAACTTTCGGTCAGCCATTGACAATTAATGCCGGGGTAAAGGACTACGAGAGCTTTGGAAAAGTTATGGCTGCAAACGGAAGAACTAAAATGTCGGCTTGGACGGACGACTATTGCAATCAAATGAACGGAAGTGATGGATCATTATTTGCTCCATTCTTTACCAAGGACAGGGTCATTCGAGTCTTTGCTGATGATATCTGCAGATCCATTTACATGACTTTTCAAAAGGAAGTTGACTACTACGGTCTTACTGCCTACCGATTTCATCTTCCACCTGGAATTTGGGCTTCGGGTGAATCAAATCCAGAAAACATGTGCTTTTGCGTCAACAAAGAGAAATGCAGCAGGTCAGGCCTTATGGACATCGGACCTTGCAAGGATGGTCGGTAGTAAATCCACAATTTCCCTCCTCCCATTTTTATTTATTTTTATTTTTTTAAAAATACCATGAAAATCCTTAGGAGCGCCAGTATTTGCTTCAATGCCGCATTTTTTACATGGAGATGAAGACTTGTTAGATGCTACTGGACTGAAGAGCCCCGAGGAGCCCAAGCACGAAACTTACCTTGATATTGAGCCTGTAAATTAATATTCAGGAATTTATTTTCACTTTAAATGCTAAAACGAGGCTGTTTTGCAGATGACAGGACTTCTCCTTGGAGCGATGAAGAGATTTCAAGTGAACATTGAGCTCCTCCCAAGTAAATTTGTCCATGGATTTCGAAAAGTTCCCAAAATGATCTTCCCCATTTTATGGGGTGAAGAAGTAAGTCCAAAAATAATTTTCTGAAATAATTACTTAAAGCAACTTCATTTATATTTACAGTTTTTCATTTCGACTGAGGCTGGGGCTGAAACTCTAAAGGAAAAGCTATTCAATCCAATCCAAATCGTGGTGACTACACGGTGGATGAGTTTCATTGTTGGGTCCTTTTGTATACTTTCAGCAAGCATTTGTCTACTCCTTAATCGAAATCGTGGGAAAGAGGTTAAGAAGAAAGCAGAACCTCAGATACTGTCCATCAACATAATCAGTGGACCACGATGACAGACTGATTCTTTGATTTTTTTCAATTTTTTTTAGTCATTACTACAGAGGCGTTTCACAATATATTTTTAGCGTATAAATTTTGTACACATAGCTGGGCATTAAAAGAAAAATCTTAGCGAGACTGATGAACTCGAGTAAAATCAAATGGGCGCTTCCAGCATTTGCATGAACCAGGTATGAGGAACCAGTCGTAGAAGAGACGTACTTGGAAGCATCCAATTTCATCAGCCCCATCGCACTGTGGTGGTACGGCTGTTGTTGAGGGCTCCTCGGTAGACTTACTAGAACTCACGACCCTTCCATTTCTTTTCTTGATTTTGTTCTGATGGTAGAGGTTGAAACTGGTATGGGGTGATGGATTGACTGGGAATGCCGCTTCCGGGTAAAACATTTCAGCAACTAGGAGACTCTGCCACCTTGGTGAAGTCCGACATGATCCTTCCAATAAAAAGCAGTTCGTCTCTGCACATTTCGTCACTTCCACAGTTTGAGTAAAGTAGCCTTCACGAGGGATTTGAACGACGTAGCGCCATGCTCCTTCATGATTCCTAGCAAAGACCGGGGTGAGGTACTCGGCAGAGGAGGGGCAAGGAGTAGCCGGACCTTGATTTTCCGGGGGTGTGCTGCTACCGACTAATTTTGACTCAGCCGTATTTTCTTGATTAACCAGGGGATGATTCTGCTCTGCTGATGATTGCTGATGGGGGTTGTAGTAAGTTTTCCTTATAATCTCATTAGTCTGTGGTTGTGGTTGGATGTGGTGGTGATTATGATGAAACAGCGGTTTCCGCCACATTGCATTATATAATTTGCAAATCCTGTCAAAATATCTGAACATACGTTAGAAAGCCACTACTATCAGAGAGGAGTAGCAAGGAGTTTTGCTACAAAAAATGGCGGTGTGGCTGTATTCAAACATAAACAACAGAAAAAAAGCTTTGATTCGATTTTAGTTTATACGCCTGGAGCCATTTTCCTCAGCCGGAAATGTTACGCTGAAATGCTTTTTTCGAGTAGCGGTGGGATATCATGAGCGTGAAAGTCGAACGAGTAGTGTTTTTTGTGGCAGAAGCCAAGCATTCATAATTCGAAAGTATTATATAGTACTTGAGAATTACTCTTGCTATTTTTGAAAATTTTCAAAAATAGGAAGCAAAAATTTTCAAATTGAAAGTTTTGGCTGAATTGACCTAGTAGGGAAGCCGAATCGACCCATAAGAACAAAAATGGGAGCATGAAGTTTAGGATTGACTAAAGACTGTATACAGCATACAGCGGCCAGAAGCGGCGAGTGATAAGTAAAAGGAGAAAAATTGGAAAAACGCTTGAAGAAATTGTTTTATAAAAAATTAGGCTTCCTTACAAAGATCCTTTCGGTTGAGGACTTTCACAGAATCGGTTAGCTGTGTTAGCAATCTGACTTTGCCATTGACCCCTTTGACCTCTGCCTCTCGCCTGAGAAGAATCCTCATCGGCAATTCTTGAAGTAGCTTCATCATCCGTCTCCCTATCCGGTAGCATCGACCTCTTTGAAAGGTGATGAGGTCTTTAAGTCAAGAAATCAGGAGTTAGGGTGTTGTTACTTTTGATTTTTCCGTTCCACTCGAAATTACACTTTACCTGTCCTCCTCAAATTCATAGGGATTGTAGCGTGCAACTTTTGGAAGAGACTTGTCATTTCTGAGGACAGGAAGGGCATGGCGAAAAAATTGGAGAGTTTTATTTTTGATGATTTCACTAGAGTTAATTGAAAATATTTGGCATTAAGTTATTTCGTTCCAGTTTCTAAAATTAAACATACAAAGGATATGACTCGGAGCCAGCGTCACTAAACTTCTGTCCAAAGGGGTTAATGGGTACCACGCCCTTGTTCAAATCCCCACAGAGTGTGTCAACCCAATTTTCCCGATGGTTGATCCCTAATCAATGAAAAAATTACAAGGCAAGGAAATTTAAACGCTTTCACAATTTCTTACCTGGGCATTTGTCGTAAGAGTCAGAGTAAGGAGGAGGACGGACGGTTGGTGGATTTGAAAATGGAAGTTGGAGGAAGACGCCTTTGTGCTTGATTTGATCAAAGCTGTTACGAGCTGATTGAGCATCTGCCCTTGAAATCAGTGCTGAGGAAATGATCATGAAGGCCGATGCCACTGATTTTACTGCTGATATTCTCATCTTGTTGCCGTATTCGCAAAAGGAAATTGATTACACGAAACTTGGAATTTGACGCACTTTGGTTTTGAACATCATTGAGGTTGGGCCACATAAAATCCGCTATTCTTCAAAAAATTCTTTGCTGCCACCCTTAAGACCCTGTCAAAAAAATCCAGTATAGTACAAAGTATAGTAAAAGCTTGAACCAGAAAAACTGTTTCAGGAAATTTCCAAATTTGCTAGCTACAGTTTGCTTAGTCGAAGCCTTTTCTTAACTGTGGAGGTCTTTGAACGTAAAAGAATTTATTTGGGTGCTAAATCACAGCGACAGCTCTGCTATGACAGGTAAGCTTCTACCTGATGTAGGGAATAAAGCTCCTATTTCTCTGTTCTTGAGATTTGATGTCCTACTGCGAAAGTGAAAATAAAAAATTGTAAAACTAAAAATAAATTGACACTTCTGTGGACTTGAATTTTTCTTTGGAAAAAAAATGGAAGAAAGTTTCACTGGTTAGCGTTCTGGGAAGGAAGTGCAGTGATGTGAGTAATTGCTTTTTCCTTTCATCCAACGGATTCACTTTTAACATTGTGTGAAACAAAAGACGGACAAGAGGGACCGGAAATGTAGAATAACATGATTCCCATTCCTCATTCACTTCTTTAGTTCGAAAAGCATGAAAAGTGAATTCATGGTCTCATTACAAAATACAATGTGAAGTCGAACAGTGAAAAGAAGGTCAAGAATATGGGGTTTATTAGTACCCAGAGGAAATTAACTTTTAGAATTAGCTCAATCAATGAGTAAACAAAAAGAACAATAGGGGAGGCGGTGAGACGTTTAATGAGATTAATGTCGCGAGTGAAAGCGTAAGTTTACACGTCGCAAGTGGCCCAGTCTTTTCAAATTTTTAAAATTATTTTCTTTTGCTTTTCAAGTGACGCTAGCAATAAAGCTCAAGCCAGTTATTGACCATGCAAAAATTAGCAGCTGGATCTGTTAAGCCAGAATTCTTTAAATTAGCAGTCTCAGGTATCAAAGAAAAAATTCCATCAGCTTGCTTCAAATCGACTAAAATCAAGAAGCTTCGAAAAAATTTGGGTCCCGAAAGTCTTCCTACAGAGCGAAATGGTACTGGATCGATTAACAGCGGCAATAACGTCGTTAGTTAGCCACGCTCACCCTCATTCCACCAATTAATTCTCGCTTAGCCAAAAGTATCATTACTTTGACCACACGAAACCTGAATTTTTAAAAGTAAAAGTTCTCAACTTTTAAAGACAAGTTTTCAATTTTTTAAAATAAAAAAATTCGCAATCTTTTAAAAGAAAAAAATTCTAAATCTTTTTTAGCAAAGCTCAAATGACTTGAGGTTTTTTATTATCGTTTTTACTATATCCTACCTCTAGAACCTCTAGGGGCTAAATCCACCTTTAATTTCACACGTTAATCATAAAAAACCGCTGACTTCAGTGCCAAGCTGGGTCGATTAGTATATACAGTAGAACCTCTCTTTTGGAAACTCATTTTTCCACCTTGTTTTATTTTCTCCAGCTGGCGCGCTGCTGTAAAACTTGAAATAAAGGTCAAGGTCCTTCTTGACCTTCTGACCTTGACCTTTATTTCAAGTTTTACGGCAACGCACTAGCTGGAGAAAATAAAACAAGGTGGAAAAATGAGTTTCCAAAAGAGAGGTTCTACTGTATTTTGGCTTTGAACTAAAGAATGAACAAGAAATAGGGAGCTTTTGCTCAAGTTTTCAAGTCGTCCCATTTTGAAAATAGTACTGAACTAAAAAATCTGACAAAATTCCAGGAAATCCTCGGACCTCCAAAAAACATTCATCCCAATTTTCAGATTTTTTAGTTCAGTATTTTCAAAATGGGAGGACTTGAAAACTTGAGCAAAAGCTCCCTATTTCTTGTTCATTCTTTATTATCGGTTGGATATTCGCGTCCGCTAAACAGTAAGCCGCATGAAAAATTCCACCAGCGCTTACCTTAAGAATTAAAAGCCAGGTGAGCTTATTTGTTAAAGCTTGTTCACTTGTTTTTCACCTGAATCGACTTATTTGACTCCGGAATTTAAGCTTCTTTTTGCCAACTTAAAACTTATTGTTAAATCCAAATGGGCACTTGCGAGGATGCGACTGAACAACTTATCAGCTTCACTTCAAGACTAGTCGTAAACTAAAAGTATTGTTTATTTTCCTATTCTTATATTTATAAGTCGGGCGGTATTAGGAGGAAGAGTTTGATAGGAGAATCCCCAGGGGCGGAAGATGGGGATGAGAGATGAGCTTGAAGTCGTTTTCAATTAAAGTTACAAATAGTAATTAAGGTAAGAATGGGGGCATTTATTTGCTTTGAATTTTTAAAAAGCCGATCGTGAACACCCAACCGCTCTCACCCACCCAACACATCGGAAGCTTTCATTCTGAGTTTTTTTATCACGGGCAAAAAAATACAACCAGCTTCTTATTCATACGCGGCCTGTTCCCAGAAAAATATTCCGCGTGTTATAAGCTAAAAAAAATTGTTGCAAAAGTATTAGTTTCTACAAAAAATTTGAAAAAAAAGAATAATATTTTTATTAGCTTTAGTTCTGCAATTTACAAAATAGGCTCATTAGCGGAAATCAGCTAAACCGAGTATCAGCTAACGTAAAGCCTAAGGGTGTCTCAGAAGTAGAGGCGGTCGGAAAGGTCAAGTACTGCATATTACTGTACTCAGGAGACCAAGAGCTTTCGAATGACGTATTGCTTGTTCGATTTCATGAGGTCAGCTAAATGACCTTTAGTGACCTCTGGAGGTCGCTGATGGGAATCCCCCGCCTCGAACCAATACAAAAGTTGAAGCAGTCACCCAGTCCTACCTGCCTAACCAATTTTCAGACAAATCCAACTGGTGAACTTGGATCGCTGCTTTGTAACTTGCCTTATCCTTTGGCAGAGTGATTTTTATTCAAAAGCTTGAAAATACGGACAATTTTTGATAATCTTTAGTAGCGAGGCCTCTTGAATCAGTTTAAAGCCAGTTCAGTTTAATTTCGGAGAATATTTTTTCGAAACTTTAACCCTTTTCAAGCGGCCCACTCTCTACCCCTGCAAAGTTGAAAATGCTTGCGCTGAAAACTCTAAAAGAAAACCCCAGGCAGTGCATCCCAGTCCATGATACGGGGTTTTCAATTTTATTTCAATGAAAATACTGTTCACTACTTTACATTATTTATTGAATTCGGAAACTTTCCAATTTCTTTACTTCCTAATAAATTATATTTGGACTGAAATTAAGTGAAGATAAATTGGTAGAGATGAACCCTTTTAAATTGAGTTGAGGTGACAGATGGAAAAGAGCTAGAGACGAAGAGAAAGACAAGGACGGAAGGGGAAAGTCAAATGGAAGAAGATGTTGGGCGTTAAATAGGAGCAATTTTTTATCTTGTCTCCGAATCTCTCTTGGGACTCCCATGCAATTCAACAAGAGCTCTCCAACAATTTCTCATTGTCTCTCTCAATGCCTCAGACTTCTCATCAGACGTCAGAGGGAACCAGGGGAAGGTGGGAGGTCAGAGACACTTGCCCAAATCATCTCCTCCTTCCCCCCTCCGATACCCGGAACTCATTGGCATATCAAACTATTTCCCCACCAATAATTGCATATCAGATCCACAATAGCTAAACATCATTCATCCCCAGTAAAAGCTGCACGTGGGGTGGAGACCTTTCAACCCCCAATGGGAATTGGCCAACTCCTCCATTTGCTATTCGATTAGGAGTACAGACTACTGCCAGGCCTTCGGAACAAGCTCTTTCTTGGCAAAGATGATCGGACGACTGAGAATTGAATCCAATATCCTCCTTTCCAATTCCCATAAATAAATCCTTTATAAATCGGTTCTTTTTCTCTACAGGGTGATTGAGTGGCTCTCAGAAAAGAATTTTTATTTCTTCCATCTATTGCTAACTGCCTCCTGAGCTCCTGCTGGTGATCCGTCTTGTCCCCTCTTCGTCGCCGGATTTTGGCAATCTCCAAATCTTAATTACTTCAACTCCTCCGGAACGCAGAAATTAAATTAGAAAAGAGCCGTTTCGGACTAAGCGTTTCTACTATTTCCTGAAGAAATTAAAGAATCCTTTGCCTAGTAATTTCTACTTTCATTTTCAGCTCTTACCCTACACTCCTGCAGTTTTTTCAGAAGATATACCTGAACTTTGAATTCTAACGACATTTTTTAGAGTGTTGCTGAGGTCAGCGTGAGAACCGGGTTGGAAAAGTTTAGATCCGCCACATCTGCGTAACACCTAGGATGCTGAATTTCTGAGGAATTTTTACCACTGAAAGAGTTAGTGACGGAAACTGACTGCATCAAGTTTTTCCGAATTACGTACAGGGTGCCTAAAATTAATTTCCTCATTGAGAATTTTTCACATTTTTGAAATGCCGAAAACCGATATTTCTGAGTTGGTAGGAAGACTTCAGCAATCGATGAATTAAGAGGCCGAACGTAAATTAACTAAAGTTAACTAAAGCTGAATTGTTTAAGAAAGGTTCTTAAAATATTGTTTAAGCGAATTTCAAAAAAATGAAAAAACTTCCGCTGAGGAAATTAATTTTAGACACCCTGCACATTTATTCTGGGATAAATAGGCATGAGGGATACGGACGAGGCGGTGCCTCCAGAATAAGTTGTTTAGTTGTTATGAATTTCAAATTCAAGCCGTGATATTTTCACTCTGATTTTCTAAGTTTTATTTCCCCACATCGAGTAAAGCTAGGATTTTATTTTTTGGAGGCGAAACAGTTTATTCTTTTCAGGATCATTCAGAAGAGCACTAGAATTTCCATTACTTATTTTGAAAAGTGGAGAGTAAAATGGGAAATCAAACGCAGAGTCCCTTTTGGTTTTATTCATTCTCCTCATAAATAACGGGTAGAATGAGATGATAATGTACTTGGTAAGTCGTAAGTAGAGTGTAATATATCCAGGGGAAGCTCTCTACCCGGGTCTTTTTTTCTTTTTTTTTCTTTACTCGTTCTGAACAGGAGAGGGGATTTCCACTTACGCTAGCTTTGGGTAGAAAACTTCCTTTAACTTCCTTTGAGAACTATTCACTTGGCTCTTCCAATATTTTTTATTCTCCGACTTTCCACTTCATTCTGAAAGCGACTCTCTCAAGTTTAAACTTAAACTTTCCGATTTATTTCATTTTCATAATGACATTTATGAGAATCCGGGGATGAAGGCACGAACCTTCATTTTTCTTCTCTTCTCCTTTAAAAGGATTTCACATAAATTGGACACAAATTTTTGTCTCAGTATACTCTCATTTCCCTTGTTATATTATTCGGGCTAACATTATATTCGGTATTTTTTTTTCTAAAAAACAAATCCAAGTAGATTCAAGACGTTTTACTAAAATTTACGCTCATGTCACCGAAATTGAAGTGAGCACATGGATCAGACATAGTTAGGGAAATAGGAGGAAGAACCTCGACGTCTAAAGATATTATTGGCAAACATTTTACTTTTAGGGGAAGAAGAAAATAGAGGGAAAAGTGAAAACCATAATTCACCGCCCCCATTTGAGGCACTTATCCATTTATGGTCTGTTTCTCACTTTATGGGCCAGTTAATCAAAAATCCTCACCTCCTCTTCTCATTCCTATAACGAGTTAAAAGTAAAAGTAAATGGCTTCATGGAATATAAATATTTGAGTCCATTGAGATTTTCGGTGGGCTCATTATCATAATCACCCCGTGACAGACAGACAAAATATGGAGCTAAATTTTTGGCACCTCTCTAGAACCTCACCGCTTATGACTTTCTAAAAATCTATTCCCCACAATCCCACCGCTTTGACTTTTAGCTCAAATTTAGTCGGCAATAATACTGTGTGCCTAAATTTGATTTCCTCAGTGAAAATTTTTCACATTTTTAAAATGAAGGAAACCGATATTTCTGATTTCAATTTTAGCAGGACGACTTCAGCAATCGATACACTAAGGTCGAACTCTAATTAATTGAAGCTGAATTGTTTAAAAAAGTTTCTTGAAATATTGATTAAGTGAAAAACTTTCACTAAGGAAATTAAATTTAGACACACTGTATCATCCGCTCCAACTTCGTACGGCATTGGTTTCCGTTTTCAAGGAAACTAGCTCCAATTTCTATTTTCCATACTTCCAGCATGAGCTGGAAAAAATTTTGCTACTGTTTTTCAAAAAAACTTCATGTTCAGCAAAGGCTGAGGCGTTCTAGCCTTTCTGATCTTTAAAGCTGGCACTACTGGATTTTAAGATTAAATTAATTGAGCTAGAGTTTTTTTTCGAACACGGATTTACTTATTTAAAGTTGAAACATTTTAAGCTCAATGAATAACAGCTTTTTCTTTTATCAAGCGGAGGAGGGTGGGATGAAGGCAGAGGATTTAAAGAGAAAGTTATGCTTTGATACCTGACACTACCAAAGGAAACCTATATCCAATCATTGGTTCGTTTTTCTCCTTCCTCAAGTTGAAAATTCCAATGCTTTCACCAAAACCACTTTCTCAGTCAGCTCCCCTTGTCCATGATTCCTGAATATTGGGGGACTTTAAATAGAAAATTTAAATAAATGTGAAGAGTGGGAGGGAGGGAGTGGGTGCTCCTGTTTTCTTCTACGAGAAATAGGAAAACCTGTCCGATTTCAAATCCAATAATCCCCTCATGTTTCCTTATTCTTGTAGAAAAAAAAAGAGAAAGTCGACGAGGGGAGAAAGTTAAAAGCAAAAATTCTGAATTTTCGTTTTTCATATATGTATTTCAAGCCGGTGAGTTTACTTGGTGAGTACAGCTAGGTGAAACTGGAGAAAGTTTTCTCATAGAAGTTACCATATGAGATTCAGGAAAGTCAGTCTCACTTAATCTTAATCACCCTGTAGACTCTGTGTGTATGAAGCTTTCACCAGCTACCACCGCCAATACCACCGCTGCCACTCTCTCAGCCGTCGAGAGGGTGACTAAGTCTCATGTCCACGGAGAAAAATAACGGAAAAAAAGAAAAATATATGGAAAGATCGGACAAAAAAGTGAAAGGAAAATGCACGCAAACTGAGAGAGACAAAGACATAACTCTCAGCCCTTCGGAGAAGAACTCCCTACCACCGCCTGTGTTTCCTCTGATACCCGGGTTTTTCTCACAGCAGGTCTCGCCTCTCCTCCAAAATCGATGCTTCGGGTGTATAACTAGGAAAAGCTTGAATTCCTTTCTCCGTACTCGGGCTCGAGACCTGAGAGAGAACACAAGTCCGTCTGAAGCGGTCCGCCTGAAGCCTCAAGTCCAATAGCCTTCTTGGTCTACCATTTCCTCACCACAACAATTCATTCCCTAGTTTTGATTTATTCTCTGAAATTTTTGGGAGTTTATAAAGGCGTGTGGAAGAAGATCAAATTAAATCCAAAAAGTTTCTCTGGTTTCTTCCTGTCGTGACTCTTCCAATATTTTCCTAAAATTAGAAAAGCAAAGAGGAGCGTGAGGCTAGAGGAAGGATATTAGGTGAATTAAGCCAGTAGCACGAAACCATCAGAAGTTTTCTACAGAGTGACAGGTATGGATTCCCCTGGAACTCATGAGTGTCAGTGAGGTTGAGAACTGTTTACCCTCCATCATTAAGCATATTGTCGCTCAGAAATTCCTTCCACCTCCTACTTCCCATTCCTCGATATCAACAAACTGTTCCTGACGTTTTGGTGGTGGCTACTAACTCTGCTACAATTTCTTAAAAAAAAATTAAGTGCACCGCTGGGTATATCTCACCCTCAAATCTTATTTTGCCACACCAGGGCCGAGGGACGTGGGAACTGCCTCCTTCGAATTTTGAAATAGAGCTTCAGGTAAAGCGGTCGTGTTCACCGGAGTCATGGAAAGTTGTCATCGTTAACGTGTACACGATCCCTGGAGAATTGTAAATGCCCAGTAGTTTTACTCCTACCAGTTCTTAACATTAAGCATAGGGGATTCCTTCTTGACACCCTATCAGTGAGACTCGGAATGAGATTTTGAGGGATGTGAATAGAACACGCAGGTGGGGAGAAGAAAGTAATTAGAGGGGAAGAGTGAATCTGGAATCAGGAAAATTAAGCGGAAGTTTGATTCATTTCTCATTTTACCCTTCGTTCCTGAATAATAATAATAAATTGCCTTTCTCAATTGGACTCAAATGAAAGTTTTCGTGCTATTGACATTGGGAGAGGAGGGGTCTGCCTGGGCCTGGGAACGAAAACACCCGGCTGAACATTCGCTGCTCGTGATCAAATGACTGACAACGGAGGATTCCTAGGGAAATAGAAAGGAATCTGGAAGCTGGTACTTTACGACGTGAGACTTTCTTCGGCTCAGCGTGTGATCCTTAATTTTATGAATTCATAATTCATGACTTCTCTCCTCTTATTATTACATCAAATTCTCCATCATTCCTTTCTCTTCCTACGTGACTCAATCTTCTGAAATCTGGTGTAGGAATGCAAAGTGAAAGTGAGTAAAAGACAGAATATGAAGTGAAAAGAGTAAGAGAGGGGCATACGGAGTCGGGACTTCTTTACTTCAGAACAAAAAAAGAGCATAAGAGACAACTGCCGTCAGTAAATTCAAAAGGTAAATAATTCTTCTTGTCATATTTCATATAATTTATAATCATCCTTCTAGCTGACAGGAGTTTAAGAGCGCTTTAGCAAACAACGAGAACGTAAATTATGATGGGTGAGGTGAAGAGAGAAAGGATGAAGGAAAACTTTTAATCCCATGCATAAATACAGATGCCGGGTGCCTTAAGTAACAAAAGAAAGGTTTTAAGTACAGTAGGGAAAGTAAAAACTTAATCAGGGAAAGTAATACAGCAGGTGTCTAAATTTCACCACGCGCTTTTCCTCGCTTGCTCTTATGGTCGTCTACATGGAAGAAAGTAGGTGAACAGGCCTCTTCCATGGCTGGAAAACGGAAGCCATTAGCACTAGGCGAGGGGTTTCTTGATTACAATCTTAATTATTCTGGCTTTAATGATGTGTTCACGCAGTTGAGGTAAATGTACATGCAAGTTGTAAACGGTGATCGATTTACTCGAGATTCATATCTTGTCCTAGAGAAGATGTCTTCATTATTTAATTACCGAGTCCGAAAAATGGCTTACATGGAAAATAATGGCTTTATAGATTATCAATAACCTGATTACTGCGATCAGAGTTGTAGCATTTCCGACGTGAGTGTAACTTCGGTATCCCTTTCGGAAGTTGTGCCGTTCAATCTATTTCGTTCTGGTAAAAATTTATGGTCTAGTCCTAAAGATTTTTCAAAATGAGAATACAAGCCGGGAATCTAGGTATTTATAGGGCGTTCTGAAGTTTTCTTTTAATTGCGCATGGAAGAATAGAGATTGTTGATGGGGTATGAATTGAGCTATGGGAGACATTCTTCTACAGGGTCCCTATCTTTTACTCTCCGAACTTGGGTGATTTAGAAGTCCTGTACTCCCAGTGATGCTGAAAATTGGTATTGTCTGACCTAAGGTGAATGTTGCCAATTCAGCCAAATCTCCTTTGCTCAAATAGTCGAAATCCGGAAGGATTGTAAACACTCCTAAAGGCGTTTTACATTTTGTTGACATTTTTCAGCATCACCGAGCGCACGGAATTTCAGTCGTTTTGCATGGGGCCATAGACCCACGTTACAGGTCCGGCTATCTAGCTGAGACGACTTCGATCCCACAGCTTGAATCTCAGCTTCTCAGCATAAAAACTGAATAGAAACATTTTTGGAAAGGCAAAAAAATTCCCCTCTCCCTAGCCAATTTTTTTCAGAAAACATTCCAATTGCTAAACATGTTGAAAATTGTCAACTTTACTGAGCTTCCGAGGGTCAGGTGAGGGCGGAAAAAGTTTTTTTTATGATTTCAATGACATCGGTGGAAATTAGTATCGCTTAAATATAATGACCCTGCATTTTTTTGTAACAGTACTGTTGCATCCGGTTTTCACTCTCTGATGAATTCTGATCTTTTCCATTTTGATTGAAATTTCAAGTTCAAAAACCAAGATTGTCAAAGTTCAAGTTTAATTCAAGGGAGAAAGTTAGTAAAAGTTGAAGAGAATGAGACTGGAGTTGGAAGTGAGTGGCTTAGAAGAATGAAGTGTGAGGATTAGTTACTTCAAGCCTAAAAATATTGGAACATGAGAGCCATCAGAAGCCTTTTCCTCTTAATTGAGAGAGTTGTAACTTCAGAAGATCTCTCTTCTCGTGATTAGGATCAAAGTTTGCGGAAGCTATCGGGGACTTTGGTCTAATAAGGGTATCAAATATCTTGTTTCCACGGTATGAGGAGAGCGGATGACTCCATTTGAAGTCTGTGATGGTTGGGTCCTTTACTTGTAAAACGAAGGATCATCATCACTAAGACACTAAGACGAATGTAACATGATCACTCCCATCTCCTTCAGCCAGGATGTGGCCGATTTCTCTTCAGGCTATGACAAGTCTTATATGGGACCTTATGGACTTCATGGAGAAAGTGATAAGGGAAAGGAGAGGGAGAAAGAGAGAGTGACTCGAATTCTTAACGAGAATCATAGGGATGTGGAGGGGAGGCTGAAGATGGTTCTCAAGATGTTCACTTTCTCCTTATCTTCCTGTCTTGTTTTATGAACAAAGAGAGAAAGTCTATAAAGTGGAGAGGACAAGATGCCTTGACACTCGGCGTCTACTCAAGTGCCATAATAATTAAGATTAGCCATTAGAAGCTCTATTTCCTTCTTCCTCCCCTGAGCAGCAGAGTCAGGCTTTCCTTCCCTCGGATCTCCCTTTCCCAGATGATGAGCGGAATTAAGTGGGAATTGTATGCTAAACTTTTGGAATGTCCTCTCTTCTGGTTCCTAACTCCAGATTTGAGAGGAGGGGTAATGAAATTGGAGAGGTGGTCTCCAAAGTGTACTGTCATGAGGACAGAGGCCTCACGCTGTTGACGGTGTGACTCTTAATGGGTTCATAACGAATGCTGGTGGAGTCCCTGCTTGGCAAAATGGTGGCAGAGAACAGGAGTGAAGCAGATGTCTCGGTGACAATCAAAGTGGCCCAGTGGGAACTCCTACTTTCATCTTCCTTGATATGAGGAGGGCCTGGGAAAGAATGAAGGAATGTGCAGGGAAGACTGCCTTTCCCAGTGTCACCTATTCGTGAGAACTTAATGACAAGTGGGAATTTCGGGAGCTGAAATCTGAGAAGGATTTCTTCGGTTAAAAATCAAGATTACAAGATTTAATTACGCAAGAACTGTTTGGTTTTTTTTTCAAGTGCCATTTTTTTCTGGTGCATAACTTTTTTTTTTTATTCTTTTTCCAACTTATCAAGTCGTCCCATTTTGAAAATACGGAGCTTAAAAATCTGAAATTTGGGAGAAATGTTTTTTGAAAGACGAAGAACTTCCTGGAAATTTTTCAAATTTTTAAGTTATCTATTTTAAAAAATCTTGAAAACTTGGAAAATGAAAATGGCAAGGTATTCATCTAATTTTACCTCCTTTTTTTGTCACGCGAAGATCCTACAGCGAAGCGTCATTCAAAATTAACTCAGAGTCTAACACGGAACATGAAGCACATTGAGTTAAAATAGTTTTGTTCATGAAAAATCTTTATTTTTATTTGAAAAAAAAAAGTTTTACAAGAGTAAGGGCTTTTCCTATTACCCGTTGAATTTATTCTGTGGCCTCTCCTCTTAAATTTCTGCCAATTCCTATTCCGTTTTATTGCTAGAAAGGAAGACAGAATATAATTACTCGTTGATCCTGAGTCATTAATTTAATTCAGAAAACTGTAAGAGAACCACTTGGCTCAACGCCCTTTAGAAATTACTTGTTAAAATGAAAGGAGAAAAATCCTGGAACCCGGAAAGAAGTTTCATTTGAGCACTATACTTTACTTCTTGCGGTTTTTGGCAGAGCGTACTAATAACCGCATTTGAAACAACACTAATCCAACAACTTGGCTAAAGAATGGGAAAGAAGGCGTAATTTTCTTTTTCGCTGGAGTTTTTTGACTTGGGCACTTCTGGCTTGGATCCTAGACTCCTGGTTCTGGTGTGAGAAACTTATACTACTAGAGACCTAGAGACATAAAGAGCAGAGAAGACAATGGAAGATGATTCTTTATGGCCCAGCACCCCTTAGTCGTAGGAAAAGTAATTAAATCAAGAGTTCTACTTCCTCTATTACTTTCTCCAGCTAAAAGTCAGAACTAACATCAACAGGACCACCAGTGCTGTTTCATTGTTAACCACAAGATTGTCTGAATACAACTTCTCCCTCCGATCTACTTTACTCTTACTTTAAAATTCATCATTAAGCCAAAACTGAAATTAGATTAATGATACTAGAAGACCGAGACCCCCGTCGCTTTTCTATCTCCCTTGTCCCACTTTTCACTTTCTTCGCCCCAATAATGAGAGAACCGCAAAGTAGGAGTATGGGCCTTGAATTTAGCAGAAGCAATTACTATTTCATTATCCCCTCTCTTCCTTTTTCATTCCAATGAGGGCAAGGTTCCCAGCAGGGCAGGAGAGTAAAGCAGAGGCTCATTTCCCAATGTTCCCTGTCAAGGATTGCCAGCTCAATTAATTTACGTTCTCTAATTTTCTATTTTCAGGAAGGAAATGGGCTCAGGCTCCAACCCGGCCACACCGATGAGCGTTGATGAATCTGGTGAGTTGGGAGGATAATGAAGATGGACGCGGGAAAGGAGTGGGGATGGTGGTGGTGGGTCGTCTGGACTACAGTCTTCGTCATGCTCACGCCCACATCCAGTTTCTGTCCACCGCTCTGCTCCTGTGACGACTCAACCCTCCTCACTGACTGTCATGAAGCCGGGAATTTGAAAATGGTGCCAATTTTCCTGAATCCCCAAACAAAATTTCTAAGCCTCGCCCAGAATCAAATTAAAGAAATCTCAATGTCACTTCATTTTTACTCTGAGCTCCAGCTCCTTGATTTCTCACAAAATCAAATAGAGGGTCTCGGTGGAAATAACTTTGAAAATTTAAAGAATCTCAAGGTGCTGAACATCTCTTACAATTCTCTCCGTCTACTTGAGTCAGATGCTTTCTCTGGGCTCCGTCAAACAGTTGTCCTTGACTTGAGTGTGAACCAAATTGAAACAATAGACCCAGATGCCTTCCGGGGTCTCACCGCACTCCGTGAGATTCATCTGGATCGAAACCGACTCGAAATACTCAACTGGGATTGGTTCTCAGAGCTTTCAGCCTTGGAGCGACTCACACTCCGCTTCAACTTCATTCGCCTCCTCCTCCCACCCCAGTCCTACAGTCCCTACCTCCTCCTCAACAATTCAACTAGTAGTAATGAGAGCAGGAGAAGAAATGGGACTGAAAGTGAGAAAGTTTTACCTCTAACCTCAGTCCCCCGAACTCCAGTGGCACTAAGTCCAAAGGGCGCTGCTGCTGGGACCCCTTGGTCCCTCCGGAACGTGGCCGAGGTTGACTTGAGTTGGAACCAGTTGGCCGCTGTTCGTAACTATGGACTCTCACCCCTCCTCCCATCCCTCCGGACCCTCAATTTGTGTTGTAATTACATTCATACAGTTGAAGATGATGCTTTTACAACTCTCCCGCCATTGCACTTCCAAAAAGCAGGAGGAGCCATAGGAAGTGTTAATCTAAGTCACAATCGTCTAACTTCAATCCCATCAGATGCTCTCGAAAAGCTCGGCTCCTCATTACTGGAATTGGACCTAAGCTCAAATCGTATCCAAGGTGAACTCCCATCCTCGGCCTTCCGCTCACTCTTCCAACTTCGGAAGTTGAGATTCTCAGAGAATCCAGGGATTAGAAGTATTGACTCAAACGCTCTGCTGGACAATATTCATTTAGTTGCTGTTGAGGGAAATCATTTGTCAAATCTGACAGACTTCCCAGTTGGAATATTTAACAATAAGCCCTACCTCCGACTCATGTCCCTCCAATTTGGATCAATCACTAGTCTCCCACAGGAATTATTTACAACTCCAATCTACAGCTCACTCCTCCCTGCCCTCGACTTATTTGGGAATCCGATTGATTGTAATTGTACAGCCTGGAGACTCTTTGAGTACGTCGTCAAGGAAGAGCGACTCAATCCAATGGACCCACTAACTCCTCAGTCTCAGGCCCAACAGCACCAGGAAGCGCCTGAAGATTTGGAGGGAGCACATAAGAAAAAAGTTCCTTTGGGCAGCATTCAGTGCGTCTCCCCACCCCACCTCCAGCAATTCAAAATCCGGGATTTGACTCAATCGGATTTTGAGCAGTGCTTTGACCAGAGTTCACTCCCGTCGGATCACTTCGAGCTCCTCGTGTTTTTACTAGCAGCCCTTATTGTGTTCCTCATTATTTTTGCTGTGGGTGTGAAACTCTGTTGCCTCTACCGCCTCTGCCCAAATCAAAAACAAAGAAAAGACATTGTTGACTTGCCTTCTGGGAAAGAGAATGGGACGACGCTGGATGAGTTTTGCTCAAATGTGTGTGGGAACAATGGGTCAGTGACTACTACGACAAGTACATTACTGAGCGGGAAAATTTTGCCGAATGGTCTTCTTAATGGTCACTGTAGGGAATTCCGTGCTCCAGTCCCACCTTCGCCAGCCCTTTCATCAAAATCTAAAAAGAATTCTGGGACTTTGCCCAATGGATTTAGTCCACACCCCGCTCGGCTTGAAAATCGGCTTGGGTACGGCCATCCTACAGCACACCGCTCTCCAAGAAATACAACCACGCTTGGACCACCGCGACTTCCCATCCCTTACGACCATGAGGAAGATGATAGCTACCTCCCGTACGCGACAATCAACAGGCAGCAGCCATCCCCTGCCACCTTGAATTTCAGCAATAAGCTCCGATTTAATCCAAAAATGCAGCTTGTCCTTGATTCTGATGACCCTGAGCAGGAGTATGCAAATCCACGGTCTCTGAACCCGCAGTCCCATCATCCCCCTCCCATTTTCTATGAGTACGACTACCCCGACTACAGGAGTAATCATCCTTCAGGAAAACAGCGAGTAAAGCAGGTGCCCAGTGTATTAGTGTAATTCGTGATCCCAAGTTTTCACTCCTATGAATTTCAATTCAAAGCCACTAAAGACAAATTGGAGTGAATATACAGGGTGTCTAAAATTAATTTCCTCAGGCTTTCACTGCTTTTATCCAAACCTTACAAAAAGTCCCCCACAAACCAAAGCTAGTAGAAATTTGAAATGAAAAAATGAGATGAGAAGATCGCCGATTGGCTGTTGTTGTCGCTGTTTATGAGTTTGGCGAGGTTAAGTGGGGGAGTTTTTGTTGGTTTGA
This sequence comes from Brachystomella parvula, assembly GCA_019776545.1. Taxonomy (NCBI): domain Eukaryota; kingdom Metazoa; phylum Arthropoda; class Collembola; order Poduromorpha; family Brachystomellidae; genus Brachystomella; species Brachystomella parvula. The sequence continues at coordinate 21,281 of JABASM010000287.1, forward strand.
TGAAAGCAGTGAAAGCCTGACGAAATAAATTTTAGACACCCTGTAAATTTTCCTGAATATAATACTGTTCCTTAAATTTTATCTAACTAAGAATTCGAAAAGCAAATAACATTTTACTGATGTAAAAGCCTTATTTTTACCTATCCACCTTCTATACTATATAAAATTAATCAAAAGTAAAATCTAGCCTAAAAATCTCCCTAGCTCTTCTAGTCCCATTATGATTTTTTATTATTTGTTTAGGATTGGAAACGATCGTGAGTAAGGTCATTAACGGATTAAATAGATTTTCCTTTGCTTATACCACAGGATCGAATATATTTCAACTCAATGTGTGCATTAGGCTCACCAAGTCAAAAGGAAGGGGAAACTCAATATAAAGAAAGACGGAAATGGACTATTGAATAAAATTGATTTTTCATTTACGATTCAAAAATAATGTTGGAAGTCATTTTTTGGTTTTTTTGAAGTTATGATGATGATAGTTAAGCCAGGAAATGCTTTCACCGATAATTCCGGGGCATGATGCCGGGTACTTTATGGTGCATACGGAGAAGGGAAAGCTCAATGGAACTTTCTACCAACAACCGTTCGATTCTGATGGGCTGAGAAGTGAAGATAAATTGTGAGGGGAGTCGATATTGACAGGGGTAGCGACGGCTGCGGTGGGCCATTGGGCCCAGGCTTATTACTTATGCAGAAATCAATGGGACAACAAAGTACATTGGCGTAATGGAAACCAGAAGCTCCTTTTCTGAAAACAGTTTTTAATCTGGGTACTGGAGGGAAGGCTGAAAGAGGAACAAAGGTTATACGGTTCCATTAGTCCATTGACTTTCTCTTTGTTTGAGAATGGAAGATAAATTGGAGAAAGTGAAAGGGGTGTAATTCTTAAGCAATTTTTTACATTTCGCCGTTCAGAAAATCATTATTTCCGGAAAAAAGTGTTGGGAATAGTAATAAGCGGCAATACCATTATTTTTTAAAATTTTAGCAAAATTTAATTATTTAATCGTTTTTCTTTTTTTTTTACTAACGGGTGTTCAAAAAAAGAGACAGCCATAAATCTACGTTTAAATGTCTGAAATCCTGAAATTAATTTTTTTTTTGCAAATTTAAGGGCATCATCGTATTCTACGCTTAATTTTACGTTGGGCAGGGTTCACCGTTAATTTAGATTCGGAAACTTTCAGCGTCACTGCTTCATTGAAGTTGATGGTTCACAAATCCGCTTTGGACGCCTTATGAGAAAACTCTGTCAGAGCTAAAAACTATCCTGTCCAAATTGGAAATCCAAGTTTTCTATCAACTGCGGAGGTAAATTCTAAAGCCATAAGCAAAAAAAAAAAAAACTTGGTAGGATACCACAGAATTAAAAAAAAATTACAATGGAGCAATTGGGATATTTTTAGGACGAATTTCCACTCCAGGAGAATATTCCCATAAGCCGTCCAAAGCGAATTTCGGGACAGTCGAATTCATTGAAGCCGTGACACTAGACGTTTCCCAAAGTAAATTAACGGTGAGCCCTACCTAACGTAAAATTAAGCATAGAATACGATGGTGCCCTTCAAATTTGCGAAAAAATTTAATTTCAGGCATTTGAACGTCCGTTTATGGTTGTCTCTTTTTTTTGAACACCCGTTAATTTATTGAATGGTGTCCGTTTCAACCTCAATCTGAATTCCTAAGTTATTAACACCTGATGGCTGGATTTCCGAAAATTTAAGCTGCTTCCTATTGGCGATGAGGTTTTCAATGCTAGACTGAGGCTCAGTTGTCATTCCGACTGGATGTGTTGGGTCCGCCGTGGGAATGAAGGAAGTATCTCTGTCCAAATGTGTAGCGCTTATCCGACAGGCTGAAGTGAGTGAGTATGTGCTTTGAAAGTAATACGCTATAGAAGTCCAGGAGTAAGAAGGAAAGTGGACTGTTAACTGTAGCGAGCTGAGACAAATCCATCCACTTTCTCCGTCTTGTCTCCTATCCGCATAAATAAATCCTGAGGCTTCTCCTTTCTCCCGACGACTTCTCTTCATTTTCTTTTCCAGCTGGCCCGCATGCTTTTCCTAATGGATAAACTTGGCTTTTGAGGAGGAGTGATGGGTATTCGCAATACGGGTACTCCATTTCTTTCTTCTGCTGTCCTCTCTCACTCTCCTTGTTGTTTCAAGTGAAAGTAAGTCTAGAACAAAAGAAATAAAAATGATCTCCTAATGTATTTCCGCCTTCTCCTTGGTCCAAATATCTTACTTTCCATTTTCCTTTCTCGAATTTGTAAAACCACGGATGGGTAAGAAGGTTTGCATACAAGGAGCTTTATGGCTGAAGCCAAAAGCTTCTGCTTCTTTTCCAAATTCCGAATTCCTTCTAAAACACGCTTAAACTCTGCGTGGCTACGTGATTTTTATTTTTATCAAACGTGTCACAAGATAATAAAATTTCATTTAATTTCAGAAAATATTATTTGGATTGGAGTTAGCTTAGATTTTATCTTAGATTTGATTAAATGAGTTTGACATGGACGAAAGAGGATTTGGGAGATTTGGCAAAGCGTCGCTCAAGTTCCGCTGCTTGGATGTGAGAGGTTGTCAAATAGAGACAAATGGCTCAAAAATTTGCAAAGGACGGGCTGGCTGCCTAATACAAAGGGAATTAGCATTCGTCTGTCTATGGGATCCACTCTTGGGAAGGGGAGATAAATGGAGGCAGTCAAATGGAGTCAGAAAGGGATGAATGACAGTGAGAGATTTTAGATTCAGAATTCCAAAGCTCAGATTCGCATTAGGAAGATGGATTTGAGTTCTTTGTGGGTGATACGTGGAAGGAGTGCACTGTTCCAAAGTACTGCCATCACCACCAGTCCTAGAGGTTATGGAAATAAGGAAGAGAAAGGGGCATGACGCCTGTCATTAGGAAAAAAGAAGATGATGTGGGGAAATGGAAAAGATACTCAAAATAGACAAGCGAAACGAGGAGTTTTTTTTTCTGCTGACTGAAGTGAGAAGGACAAACGAATCTCTTTTCTTTACAATTCTATAGAAACAGAAGAAAAAATTCAGGGGAAACTGAAAAACTGGAGAAATTTTGGGTGATTGATGACTTGTGGGTTGTCAGTGTCAAAACCAGTCGTTTTCAACCCCGTTCTCAATCTATTTACGCTCTATTACGCAAACATGGGTGTATAGGAGAGAGCAGGCCTAGAGAGCTCTACTTTTACTGTATTTATTTTTTTGCAAGTCTTTACTCATTTTCGGATTTGAAAAAGTAATTTCCGGATTTCGTGATTCCCATCGAAAAACCTCTAAGGTAGAAGTCATAAATAGCTTTAAATCCATACCAAGCAGCAGGTTGAAAACGGAACAGGTGAAGCGTGACTTAGAAACCGTGTAAAATAAATATACGCTTTCTCCAGTTCACGCGGGTGGGTACGCGTGTGGGCGTAGTTGGAATTCAGAGAAAATGCCGTTTTAATCCAGTTTAATGAAATATTTTTTTTAAATATACTTCATCTGCCGATTATAATTTCATCAACATTCCCTCACAAATTGTTCGTTTTTTCTACTAAAATTCTGTATTTTGTTTTTGGTTTACTGCAAGAGAGGGTTGAGCAACAGGCAATTCTGTCAGCCAAAATAACCAATTCCTGAAAATCAGCTTGAATTATCAGATTTAATCACCACGTCATTTTCGCTTTGACAAGGTTTTTTCTACAACTTATTTTTTTTGAGTAAATTTTCTTTTCGTAAACAAGTTTCACAGAAATAGAAGTTAAATTAATTCTTTTTCTGTTACAAAGGAAAATAGGCTCGTAGGGTGGGGTTAAATCTAAAGATCGAGATGTAAGGTTTAATAGTTTTACAAAGTTTGCCAAGAATTTGATTACTTTTTTCCTCTTCTCAAGCCCAAAATTAGAAGCACCGCAAAAGGATTTATTTTCAATTCCCATTCCCATTCCTTTATTTTTCCTTTTCTCTTTTTGTATTTTAAAATTAGGTTTGAGTATTTCCAAATCTGGATTTGAATACATTTCCTCACTCGAGGAGGAGAAGAGATGTTGTGGAGAGTAAATATAGGAGGGAAAGCTTCAGGAGAAAGCAAGTCAACAGACACATACAGGCACTTCAAAAGAGTCAGTTTAGAGGGCTTAACCTCCTAAATTACATTATGTATTAGGAGAGGATGAGAGAGAGAGAGAGACTTCACTTCCGCTCTTTCTACCAGCGCTATTACCCCGTATCTCAATTTTTTTTTCTTCTTCTATTTGTTAGTGTAGTAACTTGTATTGTTTTTCCGATTTCCTCATCTGATTGTTAGGAGAGGAGAGCCTCGTGCCACACGCAGAGCTGAGAATTTCTTTTGTTTCAATATCATCATACTCCCAAACTTTCTCTTATGCTTTCTCTCAGCATCCTTTGTAATTTCCTGTCTTCTCTTTCGCTCCCTTCGTTCCCACTGCTACCACCACGGCCAGTGGAAAATGAAGGGGGATTTTCTTAGGAAGAACATACAGGGAAGCACGGCACAGATTTTCTCTCCTTGTTTCACAATTTGAAGGAAGGAGAGAAAAGAAAGTGGTAGTAGAGAAAGTAGAAACATGAAGGAGTTAGTAGTGTAATAATTTGAGCAAAGTTTGCTCACTTGAGCTTTGGGCTTTTTCACCGCTCTCTGTTCCTCCCTTGAAATTATTTACTTCAAAAGTCACGAAGGAAAAAGGGGAGAAAGTCTGCATCAGCTTTCTCCTTTCTGCGTCTAGCCAGCCTTTGGAATACACCTTCCAGTCATTTCTCAAAATGAATAACGACAAGGAAAACTAAGGTTATGCTATTCAGAACCCTGATATACTTTTTCGCCAGGAGCAAAGAAATCCCCTTCCTTTTTCAGCTCTCCACTTCATCTTCAGTCTTTTGCTTTCTTTACATTAGATTCAGAGTTTCATTATTGATAATCAAGAAGGCATTTCCAGGAAGCCAAACTTGTAACAAAGAAACCTCCTCAAGAAAACTTTAAAGGAAATTAAAAATCTTTTGTTTTTATTATGAGAAATCATGAGGAATTGTGGGACAGTTTTTGAGCTTTGAATAATTTAAATTTTGGTTGGTTGGTTGGTTCTCCTACTTTTCCAACTACATCAATTTATTTACTTTCTGCTTAAGTTTTCAAGTCTCTCAAATCCGGACTGGAAAAACTGTCAAACGAATTCTGGCTAACAATAAAGTTTTGACTCGGCTCTTGCCAGCTTCTGTTTTAAGCTTTCATTTTCTTATCTTCAAAGAAAACTAAGAAGGAACTAGGAGGATCAAAGTTTGACGAAAACAAAGAATTTGGGCCACCAATTCGTACCTACAGGACAGAAATCCCACAATCATTTTTGAATTTGAATTTAATTTTTTTTAATCACAAAAAGGCTGTATGTATGTATTAAGGGTAGGAGCAAGCTCCAGCCAACCAGGCCACCACAATCGGGCCCATTTTGGACTA
>JABASM010000288.1:0-26735 GCA_019776545.1 Brachystomella parvula
CGGTTCACAGCTACTGCTATTCCAAGTATGTCCAAGAGTCCAAGGCATGTCCAAGATGCAAAAGCGCATGGTCTCTCGATTCCCAGGTTGCTCAACGAAGGAAAGTTGTATCCGAGGCAGTTTTTCGCTAAGAGTCTGTCAGCTATTATTGAAAGCGAGGATTTCACCATTTCAGTTGTCGATTGTCTCAATTTGGTGCCAGGCATGTTCGGTGTAGCTGAAGAATTCCTTGAGAAAATGGGACAACACGCTTATTTTACAAAAGTTAAGGCCGATGGGGGTGGAGATGTAGGTGCGCAGGCAAAAACGCCCGGCCAACTTCAGAGTATTACAATGGATTTTAAAATACAGGATGATGTTCGTATCACCCTTGGTATTCGAGCCATTTTGGAAATGGAGAGTGTTATCACGGCTGACCATCCTGATGTATTGGCTAGTTGTGTGCTCTGCAAGAAAATCATGCTCCATGTAAGCCATTTCTTAAATCCTTACACCTGAATCTGAACTTCAATCTAAGGTTCCATTTTTTAGGGGAAGGTATGCCGAAAGTGCTCATGCGCGGTTCACAGCTACTGCTATTCCAAGTATGTCCAAGAGTCCAAGGCATGTCCAAGATGCAAAAGCGCATGGTCTCTCGATTCCCAGGTTGCTCAACGAAGGAAAGTTGTATCCGAGGCAGACTGAAGAACCTGATCGCTAGGTCTAAATATCAGATTCTCATTAGTTACAGTCTATTTACCTTATAGTTCCCGTATTAATATTTGTAGAGTCATATTTACCGGCTCAAAAAAAAATAGGTGCACATTCAGGAATTCAGGGCCGCGAGGGATTTACATTATACAATCAAATCGGAAAGGGAAACCTAGAAAAAATGTATAGCACTCCTAGTTCTAGAAAATAGGCTCTGAAAGGAAATAAAAAATTCTGCTTCACTTATTTTGGTATTTGGTAAAAAATATTGAAACCCTCAGAAACTTTGCTTGAGTTCCTGCCAAGTATTTTAATTGAGCGGATCCTATATGTTCATTTTCCGTAAGCGCAGTGCGGTAGGTACAGAGAGTGAAAACTAGTGAAAACAGATTGCAGCTCATCTTTAAAGTCTGAGCGTTCTTGGAATTGGAGTTCAGTATTGACGTGTAGGCCTGATTTGAAAGAGCGATTGGATGGACGCCTGTGAGGCTTCATCTCCTAATCCTTATCGCATCCGTTCTCAACAAAGAAGTGTAGCTGCTAAAGAAACAAGAGTAAGACATCCCCAGCGCTAGGATGAAGTGTACAGCTAGTTTCATCAGCGTCGTCATTGTTGTTCTAATTGTTGGGACTTTGGCTATGATAATTCTTTTAACAGTACCTGGTAAGCACATCAAGCAAAATGCGTCACGCTGTTTCCTTAACTTTTTTTTGCTATTGTTTAAAGAATCATGCCCCAGCACATCCTTCAGGTGCGATAATGACAACCGGTGCTTTGATAACAGGAAACGCTGTGATGGAAAGCAGGTGTGACTCTAACCAATTGCATTGTTCCAGTTTTCAGAATTAGAAATTTTTTGTTTGAAGGAAATGGAATTTTTAACCAGATATTTTTATTTACTTACAAATTTTAGCACTGTTCAGACGGAAGTGATGAACTACCCCACCGATGCAGTAAGAAAAATAATTTTTTCAAATAATTTTTTTTCACCTTCTGCATAGCTCATTCGAAAATTAATTCAGAAATATTTTAGTAAGGAATCCTTTCGACAAATTACATTTTTTCAGGTGATTTGGGAAATATGACTCATGAATTTAGCCTAGCTATAAATCAGAGTCATGTCGCTACTACTATTCACCCACCCCCTGATGAAGAATCATGTTGTAAGTTTTCCGTCTTTCCAAACTTTCTCCATTCAAAATGGAAAGAAGTTATTTATGACTGGATTCCAGATATTCGTTACCCCGAGCACTGCATCTGCCGACGTGGATACAATGTCTACTGTGAAAATTTAAATTGGACAACAATAGATTGGAGTGATTTTGACAATCAAACTATTCGACTGTAAGATTCCTGCAGTTAATTTTATTTGCAGTTTACTGAACAATTATTTTTCTGGTGCAGAACGCTGACCCACGTGCTGATTGATGACTGGAAGGAGGAAAATTACACCGAGTTTCGCAAGTTGAAAGTTTTGCAAGTGAAAATTTATGTTTATTACCAATTTCACTTTCAGGGGATGCGAAGGAATCAGAAAAATATTTTTAAGTTAAGGAGGGTATAGGATAGCCTTGGATCAGATCTGCTTCGAGTTTTATTGGAGCTCCAATTCCAGCCTTTCTTCGCGAGCATATTTCTTCTTATTAGCGTCAAATAACTCAATGAGACCCTTCATATATTTGTCATGGAGCTCATCCACTTCCTCCTGCGTGGGATTCTCAATGCGGGAGACGTTGATGGGTTTCCCGACAATCGTATGAATTGGGGAACGGAAAGGGAGTAACCCCATGGTGTACTGAAAAATTCCACGGCCATGAAAAATTGGAAGAGTGAATCTGAAAATCTTCTTTAACTGATTTTGCAATGTTCGCATTTTTGATTTGTCTCCAATGGGTGACTGATAAAATATTTCATTCTCTCCAAAAGAAATCACTGGGACGAGAGAAGCCCTAGGAAGAAGAAAAAAAAATTGTTATTACGATCATAAACTTCAAAAAGTGACCCCATTCCTATTCCTTACCCTTGCTTCAATGCAATTCTAATGAATCCTTTCCGCTTTTTGATCGTGAGTTTCATGGTGTCAGGGATAGCGTCGATAGCTTCTGCCGCTCCGCCCACAACCAGTACAACTGCATTCCCGGATCCACATTTCGTCAGGACGTACTCAATGCTTTCCCTATCTGCACTGATGTGTCCACGGAGGAGGGAAAGGTCACGGTGAAATGGAAACCAAAAATTTACTTCTAGCGTCACGAGCCTTGTTGTTATTCCTGGGAAGAGCTTACTGAATCCTGACCCGTCCGTTGCAAAATTCCCAAATGCCCCAGTAGCTAATATTCCATGAGGATGGTATCCAAAAATGTAGTTTTTCTTCGGGTCCAAATCTGCAGTCTTTTCAAGTGTGATTGGGAAATACTTCACGTAGTACTTGTAGACTGTGAGCTGCCTAAACCAGTGAACCAGCCTGCCACCTTCAAAAATTCGGATTTAATCCTAAGCTCAAACTTTTTTTAACTAAATGGATTTTAATTTACCTCGTCTGCAAGTATGCCGATCGTAGTAGATCCATAGTAGGTAGGTCGCAGAAATATAGTAGTAATCAGTGAACAGAAGAAAAAAGAGGAAGGTATAGGAATACACGCCAATCAAGAACTCTGCTAATGCGAAGAGGACTGCCAGTGTCTGAAGGCGCCGCTCCAGTGGAATATTCAATGGCGCAAATTCGATTCCCAGGACCTTCATCCTAAAGCTACAATTTTTTAGAAGGAGTCCTAGAGAAAGTTATCCTTCTCTGGATCTGAACCTTCCGGTGTCCAGTTTAGAAATGAGCGTCAGCGGCGTCTATTATTCCCTAGCATACTCCTCTCCTCTTTCGTCTTGAGGTGAAGATGGCATGGGTTTTTTGATAACTCCCCATAATAATAAGCAGCATGGGAAAAAACTCTGAATATAAGATAAGGTCCTTCTTCATTAAATCCGGAAGGTTGGAGTGGGTCTTCTGTCTGAAACCTCTCAAGGCTGTTTATATCTGGAGAAGCCATGACCCTGGATGATGAGTAGGACCGAAGTTCATTCTCTGCCTCTGAACGGTGGATTATTCTCTGATCTGGCTATCGCACTACTATAATTAATAGTTGTGAAATCCTGCATTTAAGCGTCTAATGAAAATAGCCCTGTCACTAGCTGTATTCTTTATGCTTATAAATTTTCAGCTCTTTTTGTTTGATTACATGGCTTTCGAGATTGGCATCTTATAGCGTCGCTCCAAACGAGGCGAGGAAGATGCCAAAACGAAAAGAATCCTTTCATGAATATTTCAGCTTACTTCAAAAAATTTTTTCGGAAGAAACATTTTGACGAGTATAAATTTTCAGACTCATTGAACAGCATCCTCGGATGAAGACATTCCCAACTGCATTTTTGAAAGACAAGTCCAATGTGAACTATCTGTAATTTAAAAGCAGGAGTTTGGGTGAATTCAATTTAAACTTGACTTTGAATGTATTCAGGTATTTGGAGAGTAATGGATTCCAGTCTTTGGACTCTGGAAGTTTCCAAGAAATGAAGAAACTTGAGCACCTCTTTCTTTCACAGAATTCCATTAAGGACATAAACCCACGTGCATTTGATGGCCTGTCATCTCTCCTCACACTGTAAGCTCAAAATCAAAATAATGAAGGTGACCAAAATCGGAGTTGTTCCATTTTCCAGCAACCTGTCCCAGAATGAGCTGGACTTTGATCCTGAGTACCGATTTCAGGGGATGCCAAAGCTTAAATCTCTGTAAGCATTTCCCTCACCTTAAAAGCATCTTCAAAACTTAAAAAAATTGTGTGGAGCACAGGTATTTGCAAAATAACAAATTGAGCGAAATTGGGAGCAACATATTCCAGGATTTGAGAGTGATGACAAATTTGTAAGGCCCTTTTCAATTAATTCATCTTCTGATTCTTATAAAAGTATGTCAGTAGGAATCTAAAAGGAAATCGAATTGAAGCCATCCATCCCAAAGCATTTCGCTTTAACGAGATGCTGACTGAGTTGTAAGTCGGTTTGACCATGTAGGATTTACATCACCCCTCAAATTAATTAATTAAGCTGGAGTGGATATTTAATTATCAGACTAATTTCTCACAATAATATCCATCACCTGGAACCAGACGTATTTTACGGACTACAGAATCTTCTGAAGCTGTAATCAACAAAGGAAGCTATTTATTCCTTTAAATTTAAACGACAGTGAAAGTATGCTTTCTCTCTTTTATAGATCTGTTGCTTGGAACCCAATCCAAAGGCTCTCACCGGCATTGTTTTCCTCCACATCAAAACTGGAATCCTTGTAAGCGGCTTCATAGCCTTTCTTTTGTTCAGCTAATCTAAAGTCCTTGGAGCACTAAAATAACCAGGATTGAATTTTATTTAGGGACCTAGAAGATCTCGACTTGGAGAATATTGACCTTCAAATTTTCTCATTACTTCAAAATCTCAAGTTTGTGTAAGCCCATCCTGTGAAATCCAATACGGCCATCAAATTAATTCCTTCCTTTGTCCTTTTGCGAATTCTGTATACATTCTACAGCCATTTCAAAAAGTATGAATACTGTCAATACGTTCCACGAGTTCTCAATTGCCGACCTACTACCGATGGTAATGAAATGGTGGAGAAAGTGAGAGGGAGGCGAGAGGGGGGGGGGGGCTATCGTATTTCACTCAAAGTCTTCTTGTACCTTAAATTGGCAGGGATCTCATCAATTCAGAACCTACTGAATGGGGTGATGGTTAGAAGTGCTGTTTGGGTGGTTGCCCTTCTCACGCTTGCTGGAAACGTCCTCGTCATCACGAATCGCTGGAAGAGCACAAAGGAAAGCATAATTTTAGATGTCTTCTTCAAAAATTTGGCTGGTAATTTTTCGCTTCGTATGGGCCCTTTCTATTTACACTCATGAAATTCTTTTTTTTTAATTAAACTAAGTGGAAATACTGATTATGCAGTTGCGGATTTTCTAATGGGAATCTACCTCTGCTACATTGGCTTAAAAGACGCCCAGTACCGGGGTCGTTTTAATTCCTTCGCCTACACCTGGTACAATTCCTGGGAGTGTGTTTTCATTGGGGTCATAGCCATGCTTTCCTCTGAAGTAAGTAATTAAATTGAGACATCTTTCATTGACCTATAGCCTAAACTGCTTTAGGTCTCGCTTCTAATTCTAACGATGATTTCTATGGAGAGGTATTTGGTGATCAGTGCTCCTTTCTCCTACAAGAAGCTAACGAGAAAATGGGCCATGGCGTCTGTGGCTCTCCTCTGGGGATTTATTTTCATACTCTCACTCGCACCAGGTGAAAGTTACCACTTCCCATACGCCCAATTAAATCTTATTGTTTCAAAATTGAATGAAATGTCTAGCCGTCATGTGGAAGTCATCGTATTATGGAAGCTCTGGACTTTGTTTCACTCTCCACCTCCATGACCCATTTGGAGTTGGCTGGGAATACAATGCGTTCGTTTTTATTGGTCTAAATTCTCTCTGGTAAATTGTAGTTGGTCGGAATTGCATACTTCATGTAATATTACTTTGCTTCTGTAATATGCGTTTCGACTCCCTTTTAATTAATTACAGCCTCATCTGCATCGCTGTTTTCTATGGCCGACTCTTTTGGGTGGTACGGCAGACCAGCTCATCAACTCCAGTCGTGACAAAAGACGTGGAACTGGCCATCCGCTTTTTTCTCATGGTTTTGACAGATTTCCTCTGTTGGGCTCCCATCATAATTCTCAAATTATCGGCGATGAAAGGCTATCGAGTTCCGGGTAAGTACCGATCCTCTTCATTTCTCAAGAGATTAAGTTTCATTATAGAGCTCAAGATTTCATGGTGGCAGAACCGTCTTTTAATTTTTTGTCGAGTATTTTCTGTTCGTTTTCTAATGCAGATTCTCTGCTCGCTTGGATAACAATCTTTGTTCTGCCTCTGAACTCTGCTATCAACCCAATGCTCTACACATTTTCAACAGGAAAAATCCGTGTCATGATGCTCCAGCGTCTCTTCGTCTCCCACACCGTAACATCCGAAATCAGAAATCAAAATCCTAATCAGGAATCCATTGGTAACTCAATAGACAGCGTGGCATAAAAGATCACTTTTTTTATCCATTCGTTCACACTATTCATATCCTTGCAGAAGCACAACTATTGGCAAGGGAAGCGACCGATGACTCAAAAATTAATTCCTCTCAAATCTGGCGACACAAGCATTCTGGATCTTCTGAACAATCGAATGACTCCTTCCCCACAGTTGGATCCAAGTACTACTTCAAGTCAAAGAGACAGGACAGTGCTACGAGCAACGTTTCAGACAGCATTTCTGGTGTCATATCTTTCTAATAAAAGCAGAGGATTATCCTGAGGCGAAACTTCACGAGAATCTTTTTACTTTATTTTCTTTCCTCGTTTCCGTAGGAATACGTCAAATTTCTGCAGAGCGTGCCCCATTGTTTATGCAACTTTGAGCTTCTGAATAAAAAAATCATTGATGTTTCTATCATGGAATTACAAGATTTGCAATTTTAATTTCAGTTCAAGGATTTGGAACCTCGTTTTTGAAAGTGGCAGGTATGAATGAGGACGACGAAACGGACTACTCAGAAATGGCCTGGACTGCCCTCATGGCGATTCTCAAACTGGCAGGGTTTATTGCATTTAAGATGCTCAGCGTAATGTTTGCGGTAAGTGCCCAAAACTTTACGGATAGAAGAGAAGCTGTCAAAAATGTTTGTCAGAGGCAATGCTTTTCTCTAGACCAATATCATGAATTTCTACAAATACATGTTTCCTACCAAAACTGTAAAAAATAAAAGATTACTGGGAACTGGAAATATTTCCTCGAAAAATGATGAGGATACCGAATCGGACGAAGAATCAGAGGAAGAGGAAAAACCATCGAATCAGTTTTCAAGGAATAAATGGAAGGATTCCGAATTGGCAGCCACTGGAAAAGAAACTAATGAGGAGCTGATTGTGAAAGCGGACGCCTTTCTCAGCCAAATCCGTAAATAAAAGCCCTGTAAAAAAAATTAAGGGGTAAGGGGCAGAATTTAATTCAATTCCAGGAGAGAGGAAGAAGCAGCGAGATATTCAGCTTGCTAGAGCCAGAGCCAGTTTACAGGAAAACCTTAAAAAAACCGAAAAACAAAATCCTGGAGTGAAGTGAAAGCCAAGACGAAGGAAGCTGGAGCCAAAGAAGGCAATTTCTCGAGAAAGCAGCAGAACTTTCACCTAAAGGCTTTTCAGAAAAGAAAACTAGTGATTTTTGAGAATTTTGAGTGGTAAAATTAAATAAGCACTTTCTCTTCTTGATTTCTCTTCGCGTCGAACCAAGAATTTTACAGACTCATCCAATCTAAGTTTCTCACTGGACAAGTTTTTCGAAATCCCGTTTAAGTTAGTAGTCACAAGAAGAAGAAGTTTTTGTCTTTAGTTCCCTAGGCTAAAGTACTCAGGGAATTAACTATTTTTAAGCAATTAGGAATACGACTGATATTTCCAGAAATATCAGTATTCGCTGAAAAAGTGCCCCCAGGCACATGTGAGGAACTTAAATTGGAAGACCCTGTATAATCGCTTCAGCTGCATAATTTTTGTTTCTGATCATTCCATTTTCGCTTCGAAAAATTTCCAAAATACTTGTCAAAACCTCAGCATGGACTCCAACTACTTGGATTTTGGAATGGATTCTGAATCCGACGGAGAAGAAGAGGCCATGAATTGCCTGGACAGGTAAGCAAAACCTAAAAGTAAAGCTATAATTATAAAGGAAATGTTGACCCATGAACATATTGGATTATCTCTAGAAATGGTTATAATAAGGCAAGTTGTGTTTTTACTTTTATAGTGACGAAGAGGAAGCAATGCAGAACGAAGCATTGTTGAGAATGATGACGATGCCCCATGCCAAAACGAAGAAGGAAAGGTATGTGGAGGACTTTGAGGCTGAAATGGAAATGGAGCTGAATCGGAGGGCTCAAGTGGTGGAAACAGAGGGGGGAGTGGAACATCAAAAATCACTGAGTCGTTCATCATCGACTTCATCACTGAATACACAAACAGTTGCTAGCAATCCTCAACCTGGAACCAGTAAACCTAAATCCAATTTAAAGAGTGGTTCTTCAGAATCAGAAAAGGGCAGTCCGTCCAAGCGGAAGAAGAGTGTTCGTTTTACAGATACAGCATCTAGTGGGTCTAAACAAGAGGAGAACAGTGAGAGTGGACCGAGTGCCATGTATGACGACATCTATTTCGATTCTGATGAAAGTGATGGTGATGATGGGGGCAAAGCTGAGGATAAGGCAAAGAAAAAGAGTAATCGCAAACTGCTAACAAATGACGACTTATTTTACGACCCTATGTCAGATGGTAAGGACCAGGTATGGATGGATAAGAGAAGAGCCAACTATTTTTCAAAGCATGCGAAGAAACAGGAGGATCCAACTGAAGCCAATGGAGATAAGGAAAAGCATCAACCGAACACACTTCCAAATTCAGACGCTGTTCTTAACTGCCCTGCATGTTTCACTACACTCTGTGTAGACTGTCAACGCCATGATTTCTACCAGGGACAATACCGGGCTATGTTTGTTATTAACTGTGTCGTAGACAGAACTGAAAGTCGATACGTCCCAGCTAAAAGTGATAAATACAAAAACCGGAAGAGGAAGCATGATCAGAATCTACCCGTCTCGAACGGGGAAGTCCCTGCTGCTTTCCAAGCCGATACAAGCGACACTTTCAATCCTGTGAAATGTAAAGTTTGTAACACTGAAGTTGCAGTATATGACTCCGAGGATGTATACCATTTTTTCAATATTCTTACATCCCACACGTAGTGATTTCTGGTATTAATCAATGCTATTTACCAATAAAATTTCAGTTCATCAGCTGTTGGCCTCGGTTTCACGATTTCTGAAATTTTTACTCTGCTACTTACTCTAGTCTATCCCCTATCCGATACCATATTCCACAAACAGGTTGACCCTGCAGCTTGTATGTAGAAAAGTTATAAATAGACTTATCCAGTTGACAGTTGAATTTGAAAAGTTTTAGTTCGCTGGCTTTCAAGGGTAAGGGAATTAGCAGAAGTATGTCTGATTTTTTATAACGCCCTTATTGTATGAAACTCCCGAATCCCAATGTTCTCTTCATGGCATCGAAATAGTATCGTTCCCATCCTTCTGTGGTCTTTTCGAAGTCACTAAAATTTGAAAGACAAATTACAATGACTTAGCTAGAAGGCTAGAGTCTTGTTAATCACAGGCTTACTCTTCTGGAACTCCTGTTTGTGTAACAAATACGGTTGTTGACGTTTCCTTCTGCTCCATCGTTATCGTGACTTTGGAGTAATGATCCTCCGGCCATGTTTTAAACTTCCATTCCTGAACAATCTTTTTGTTCGGTTCCAACTCCAGTATGCTTCCATACACGTTGCCACCAAACATGCTAAACTTCCCACCTACCTTCCCGTCAACTGTACCGGACCCGTTCGTAAATATGCTAAATTCCTATATCAAGCAAAGCAGTAAGGAGTAAACAATGAACTACGGCCACTGATAAACTACCGTTGAAAACTTACATAATTACTTGTAAGCGCTCGATAGAATTCTTCAGCTGTACATTTCATTGAAGTAGTGGTTGTTAGCGTGCGGAATTTGGAACTAGTTTGGCTACTAGTACCTCCTGCCGGCTTTTTCAGGTTGATGCTGCACTGTAAACGATAGGTAGGGTCAATCCGAGTGAAATGAGTGCTTGGCATGAAGGTACCTTATCAAAACCACTGGACATTTTGGTTACGCGGGACTCCGATGTAGCAGGCGTTGTACCGTCTTTTTTTGGCAAAATCATTCCATGAGTGAATTCTGTACAAATACATTTTGTGTTAAATAGGAAAATTTCTTCATTAATACATTTCAATAACCTACCTGCTTTGAGAGCATCAACATACGCCTGGAGTTGCTTCTTAAGTACCTTCACCCCTTCATGGCGCAAAGCTTCCTTAAGTTTCTGATCCTCAGTGGATGTGCCGTTCGCCTTGAACTGGATCTGAAGAGACATTCAACAATAGAATATTAAGGCGCTGCAAGGAAAAACCAACAGATCGTTTACTGTGCATTACGTCGAGATCGTCTGAGTCATTTTCGTCGCTAAGGTTAGGAATTTTAACGGTGCCGGTGAGCTCCTTATCCGTTCCATATACTTTTCCAGCGTATTTGAGTTTTAAATCCCATTCGTAGAATACTATGATTTTAGCTTTCCGATTGTTTGCAGAAGCATCCCCTTCGCATTTTTCAATTTCGGTGATTTTACATTCTCCTGTTAATAATTGGCAGTACGTTAGGATCCTGATCTGATTCACCATTCTATAGTCCGTAGAAAGCATGCTGTGAACTGTCGGCTAGAAGAGGCAACGATCCATCCTCAACTTCATACATAGATTGCTTCTTTTAGCTGGAAGTTCACTGCATCGATAGATCATGAGGTGTCAACTTGCTCTTACCTACAGCGGTGTCAAGTTTGCAGTTAAGCAAAAGGCTTTTCAGCTTCTCTTTGGACCAACTCTGTGCATTTTTTTCCGTCCTGAAGCAAATCAAATGCATTTTGTTTTATAGAAGAGGAGGTTCCGTTCAACGCAGTAAAGTTTAAACAAAATATGCCACAGATGACATATTAACCTCCAACTAGACACCCGTTGCAATTTCTGGTCGCAAATAGGGATGGGAGTAAAATGCACGACCTCAAGATCTTCTCTTATGACCCCGCTACGACGTAGCGAGCTACCAAAAGCAGCTGATCTCCAAGACAAAAACTGCCATGGCGGACGTATATCTAATTCTCAAAAAATCTCTTCACAGCTTTTGACAGTGACCCAGAAACCACAACCAGCGTCTTTCAGGTAGGAGTAAGGCAGTGTCCGCGTACTGTTCCCTCCCATGTACCCTTCCTGCTGTTCCCTCCCATAAAAAGAATGCTAGGAGGGAACACCATGTTGCCATACTCAATCTCTTATAGGAAACGGAGCTTCGTTCCCTCCTGCTGTTCCCTCTGGGTAATACTGTAGAGGCTCTCCTGTTTCGGCGATCGAAGGGAGCCGCAAAGCCGGTCGCCGCCGGCGACCAGAGCTCCCCCCAAGGGGGCCCACCGGAAGAGCACGTTTGTGGATTTCGTACCCGGCGGAGGCCGCGTCGGTGCGTTCGTGACCGGGACTCGAAAGACGGACATCATGTTGAAATTGTTAGGTTTTTTATCCGGCATTCGTAGCAGGCAGAGTACGGCGCATTCGTGACCGGGACTTCGAAAGACGGACGTCATATTGAAATTGTTAGGTTTTTGTGCGGAATTCGTAGCTGGCGGTCGGCGCGTTCGTGAAAGAACGCGCCAATCCAGCCTCCGCAGGCTACGACATTCAAAATAGGAGAGCCCCTACGATATTACCGGGAGGGAACAGCAGGAGGGAACGGAGCTCCGTTTCCTATAGGAGATTTATGAGCATGGCAACATGGTGTTCCCTCCCAGCCTTTCTTACGGGAGGGAACAGCAGGAGGGGTACATGGGAGGGAACAGTACGCGGACACTGCCTTACTCCAGCCGTCTTTCAGGTCAATCTTTGGCAAAGGGGGTTTTTACAATTTCTTTCTTTGAAATGGACCTTCTCAATAGAATAGACAAAATACAGCTGGGTTAGAATCTAGCATGACCTACGCATATCCACTCACCAGTGCCAATTATTGACGTTAGTGGCATCGGGCCTTTCTTCTACAATCCAGCGCGGATCCCCTGAAGTAGAGAAAAAGCTTGACTTGAGTGATTTATTGATACAGACAGAAATCCCAGAACTCGTATGGTCTTGCTCACCTTCCCCCCATTTTGCCATCTTAAAGTAATTGTTTTGTTGATTCGCAGCGGGTGTCAAGTATTAATCTAAGGATTTCGTCCAGCGATTCCCTTCTCCTCAAAGCATACCACACGATTGACGTTAAGCTCCAAGATTCGAGAGTGTACTTCGCAAGAAACTTCCAGAAAGACTTCAGGAACTTGTATGACTTTTGAATCTTTGTCACTACTCAACCGCCGGCAAGATTCACATGCAAATGAAAACTTTCAGGAATAACGTTATCAAAAAAGGCATGCCGATTGAGGAAAATTCGGTCAAGAAAATGTACTCGGGCAGCCAGTTTGGCTAATGCAATTGCATGAGTCAAATGGGGAGTCAACTTGGGTTGAATACATTTGTTGAGTGATTACTTAACCTGCATGTCCCTGAAAATGAACCTTTTACCACCCCACCCCAAAAAATAACATTATATTATAATGTTATTTTTGGGGTTTGGGATTTTGTATATATTATATACAAAAACTTAATTTGATTTCAGGACATTTGCCTAATTTTTACTATCGTCTCATTGACAAAAAGTACAAGCCGCTCCCGAAAATTTCCATCATTCGGTAAACCCGAATGCTAAATATCATACACATTAAATGAAAAAGGTAAGACTATGACGAAATTCTTGTTCTGGGCCTGTTCGTGTCCCATTCTTTGCTTCAAAACTCATCGAAATTTTGGAAATATTTATTTTTATTTTTAGAGAAATAAACATTGCAATGCCCGAGAGTCAAAAACATTGTCTGAAGATCTTTGCCACTGAGGTTTTTACTCTCTTAACTGTCCATTTGAGACTTATAACGTTTTTTTGTACCTACACCACCCACCTCGTTTTAACTCCATCATGCCAAAAACCTCATCAGGATCCACTCAGTTTTATGTAACGTTATTAAAGAAAGCTCCCTATATTTTTCTCAAAAAAAAGAATCAGTAAACCGCTTGCTAACTTCATTATTGTTGTAGAAGCCTGCACTTAGAAATGCTGCTTGTCGTTCAAGGAATGCTTTTTATCACTAATAAAAATTGAATCTAGCTTTGTTTATGTGAACTCATTTAGTTTTTTTTCCTTGATGCGAGCTGTACGCAACTCGGGTACGAGAGGCGTACCGGCACCGGTACGGCAGGCTGTACACGAGTAGCAAACTTTATGGCAATATATGCAGTTAGCAAAGTAGTACTTGTCTTGGCAGGCATGGATGCTATAATTCAGTCTAATCATTTCTTTAAACGTTAATCCGACTACCACCAGTCTAATACAGGGTGATTAGCTCTAAACGCACCTGGAGAAAGTTTTCTTATGGGAGTTTAACTCAGTTTGGTGAAAGTTGGGTCGTTTGAAGTTAATTGCCCTGTACTGTACTTTACCAATTAAGTTCACACCAAAGAAAATGAGGAGCCTTTTCTTGGTTACCTTTTCCGCATTTTCTACCCCCATGGGATGCTGCGTCGAGGACAACATGATTTAACGAAGTAGGGAAACTACTACTTGTCCATGGTCAACAACTGACAAATAATGTATCCAGAACTTAAAAGAAAGCCTTGTTTGCTATAGTATAATAGTTTCGGTCACCGTCGTCAGCTTTCAGGTATGTATTAGATTATTGAAGAGAAATGAAGCCTGGCTTGATGGGGTGCACTAGTCTGCAGAAACGGTGTACAAGGCAGGCAGAGGAAGAGCGGACAGCAGCAGCCGCAACGACGACGGGGATTATCAAAACGAGAAAATAAAAAGAATCCGTCCGTCTGCTTGGGCATAGCCAAGGAGCCTATATGCTGCTGCTGGACTCACGTATATTTTCCTTGCTTTTCCGTATCCGACAAATTCATTCAATTTTTGGAAGGAGGAGGGAAGAGGTGGAGTTTCACAAGGCTTTTTTCACTCTCTCGCTTGGATCTCGCTTCGTTTCTTTGGTCCCACTTAAATTACCTGGTAGGAGGAGGATTCTGGAAGAGGAGTACTTTAATCTTTTCTTTCAGCCGCGTCGAGGGAAACGGTCAGCGACGGAGCAGCGGTCCGGAAGCCGAAGGCTGATAAGACGACTGAAGGAGACACTGCCACTTTTCAGGTGAATTACGACTATTACAGTAGGAACACGAGAGGAATAGTAGTGCTTGCTTCGCTGCGGTGGGTGGGACCTGGGAGGTGGGGCTGATCTAGGTATGGGATATTAAAATATGTGGCTAGAATAAGGGCCCCATGCTCATTTTTAGTTTTCCTTAATTAGAAGAACCTTCCTGACGCAATAATCTTACCTTTCGATTTCTTTCAGATGATCCCTGCTTACTTGAGAATGGCTCGTCGATCTTATCCTTGTCACACAACTGAAATTTTCTGCATCGTATAAGAAGTTCAAGCTTATCTGCACTTTTACCGTTTTACTTAAACTTTGCTAAGCACTGACGCAGAAGCAGACGATAATGAGTACGAAGAGGGCTAGCCCGGTCGGTAGTATTTTGTAAGTTACCATTTCTATGATTTAAATACTTAGCTTTTCCATAACTTCCGGTCTACAACAAGGTTATTGTTTATGTCTCGTAGTGCTGGAGGAGGCTCACGTCAAGGATCTGTAACCAATGGGCATCAAGCTATATGGTCGAACAGGCCACCTGTACAAAATGCAGCGTCGGCTACAGTGACTATTGGGCCGGCGGACCAAGTCCGGGTACCATCAACACCGCCTTCTGACCTTCCGAATCGTGAAGGCGGTTCGTCAATAATTTTCATATGCTTAAGCTTGTAACTGAATGTTATGCTAGCTGGTACTTATTTGCCTCGTGATTTCTTTGTTCATTCGGTGTTCTGTGTTTCTCAGGTGGCGGCATGAGAGTAGGCAAAGATTATCAAGCTAGAATTCCGCCACGTATTTCCGATAAAGGTAAAGTCGTAATTGCTTGATTTGTATGAGCTTGGCTGTAAATTATGCTATGTTCGTGATGTTCTGTTTTAGAAAAAACTTCCCATTTGGATCCGGAGAGGGCCCTGCTGGTATGGGCTCCTACGGACAAAGTCCGAGATACTGATAGTAAGAGAGTAGCAGCAGAAAATTGAAAGAGTTTAGATGAATGAGCTGTATTCTGCTTTAGTAAACCACTACCTCAGAGTAGCCAAGGACAAGTTCAATTATAGTGGAGAGCAGGCACTAGGGCTCCTCTACTGGCACAGCTATGATATTCCCAAAGCTATCGAAGACTTAGGCAATTTCACGCCACACCCGGAAGAGTGGACGATAGAAGACAAAATTTTGTTTGAACAGGCCTTTCAGCTGCATGGAAAAGCTTTTGACCGAATTCGCCAAATGGTGAGAATTGTTTTCTTCAACATGTTATTATATCTGTATGCGATGCGCCAAAGCACAGTTACTAGATTGAACCTGTTTCATAAAGATTTACAAGTCCGAAATTCTGGCAATTTTCATGGAAAAATGGAAATCCCCCAAGATTTGTACGAGAATTGTAGGAATTGTAGACTTGTAGGAAATCTTAATGAAACAGGGCCCAGATCGGCTCAGTTTAGGATTGCTTTATTTTACAGCTTCCTGATAAATCAGTGTCTAACCTTATCCGTCACTACTACAAATGGAAGAGGACCCGGAATAAGACAAGCATGATGGATCGTGCAAGAAATCGCCACATTATGAATAATATTAGTCATGAGGACAGTGAGGAATCTCTGTCGGGAGCATCGCCAGCCTCCAATGCAACCACATCTCAATCATCCTCATCCAATAATGTGAATTCGAGCAACTATAGTCTCAGCCTGATTTCTCAACGCCAACCAGCAGCACAACTCTCGGACTCGGATGACGACATCATAGTAATTGAAGAACCTAAAAAAATCTAAATGCTAACACCCTAAGTTATTTCACTGGGATGTGCTTTCGGTATTAACTGTTAGCCATCCCCGAACTCCACTCTCTTTCTCCCCAGAACGCATTTAGCTAACGTATTACCTTGAATAACTTTCCATTTTTGTTTAGTTTTAGAGTTCATTTTCAAAGCAGAAGGAAAATAGGTTTTGCTTTCGCTGCTGTCTCTTCGGCACCTTTACTTTTACCTCTCTTTCAAAACGGAAGAAAAACTTTTCTCACCATGCATTTACTTTCCATTTCCATGTAGGGAGATACAACAGACTACTGTTACTACGGTTTGAACTAACTATTTATGAATTCTTAGGAAAGATAATGGTAAAGGTTCGGATATTATACGGAGATATATTTTGTAAGTCTCACTTGATACTGCTCCAATCAGTTCATCTACCTGTTGGTAGGAACGAAGAGGTCAAGTTTCCATTCTCAAATAGAATTAAATTAACTTTCCAGAAGCCGGGTTTTTCTCGTAGTCAATCGCCATATATTAAACAGGAAATTTTTTTTACCTTCTAATGACCTTGACATTTCTTTGACCTATAGAGAAGAAATGGAGAGTCGAATGGAAATGGGAAATTTTGTGGTAACTGTGGTGTACCATGCGACTTACTATCGAAGGACAAGATGTGCAATACCTGCTATTTATTCTGGAAGTATGTACAATCAAAACTTTTTAAATTTATTAGTAGTAGCCATTTAGTTCTGCATCTCTCATAATATTAGCTTGCACGTCTATAACTATTAGCTTTTCCAGTAGGGTTAATCTTTTCATTTTCTGATTCCGGCTGTTTTTTCATTGTACTTGCCAGGAAAACCGGAAACTATCGTCCTTTGACTGGTCCGCTGAGGCGAGGTGATAGACAGTTACATGGAGTTATTCGACAGAAACGTGCTCCTCCTTTGGGAATGTACATTAACCACGGTATGTAATCAATAACGTGACGTTAGCTGACTAGTCACTCTAGGTTGACACTCCCCTTTTTATTGTCGTCTTTCCAGATGACCTTAGCATACTCGCCTCAGCCCCACCTCAGGCAGAAAATGTTGTCATTCAAGGGCTAGAGAAAGATGTACTTGACTCCAAATGCTCGGTAGGGAATTTTGCGAATTTTCCAGTTTTTATGATTTTCAGTAACAGTGTTACTGATGAGGTTATGTATCATTTTTGAAGGTTCAGGCTATGAAACAAAAGATCGAAATATTGAAGAGAAAAATACCGTCAAGTCAAAAAATTAATGAGCTGAAGCCAGTGAAGGCTGATTGGATACCATTAAATCCTCGTGTGAGCGGACGATGGACTCACGAAGAAGAATCGAAATATTGAAGAGAAAAATACCGTCAAGTCAAAAAATTAATGAGCTGAAGCCAGTGAAGGCTGATTGGATACCATTAAATCCTCGTGTGAGCGGACGATGGACTCACGAAGAACTAATGCTTGCAGCGCAAGGTGAGAAGTCACATGGATCAGAGTAGCAGCCCCCACAGTAAACTATAAATCGTTTTCCTATCCGTTAGGTATTAGACGCTATGGGATGGATTTCAGCAAAATTGTTCAAATGATCCCAAGCAAGGCAGAAACTCACATCAAAACTTTCTACGTCAGTTACCAAAGGCGATTTGGGCTGGATGAGTTGGTTAAGGAACATGAACTTGACTTACTCCATGAAGACCTCATCGATGACACAGCCTCGATTCCAGCCTCAAATATTTAGTTTTGTCCCCTTTGTGCGTACCAGATACATAAGGCAGCTACTGTCCTAGGCTCTTAAAAATAATTTCTCAATGAGTAGCTGATTCTGAAAAAATAATATTTACTAGGAATGTTGACATGCTTTTCCAAAAACTGAGCTGATAGCATCGCATTGAGCAATGAGGGGAATAACGATAAAGGCAGCAGGGGCGATTTTCCAGAGTTCACAGTTCACTCTCGTTCCTGGCATGAGAAATGAACTACCGATCCGTCAGGATATCGGGCAAAGGCACTGAAACGAAATAATAACTCATTAGGTTAATTTACTACATGCCATTGTACTGATAGTTGAAATAAAATACTTGAAGACAGTTCAAATAAAAACTTAGATTTTTTTTTTACCATGGAAAAAGGAAAAGTTAGTTACCTTTGATTTGTAAAGCGTTTTTGGCAAACATCACATACAGTGTTGTCAGAAACCTGGAATAGTTCTGATTCAGATATACATTTTTCCGTGGATGCCTAAAGAAAGTTGAGTTAAATATTATTTAAAGCAAAAACAGAAAGCCGAAAGTCAGGTTTTTACCCTGAGGAATTCAGACTTTGTCAGTCCTTTCTGAATTAGTAATTTACGTCTCTCAGAGAAATGATTCTGGACACTTGTCTTTAAGAAGTTTTGAATCTGGTGGATTTCAATATCATCTGGTAAACACTTCAGAGCCTAAAGAACAAAAATTAGAACAGCCTGCCGTTCTCATACCTTATTTTGCTTACGCGACAGGGCTCAATGCATGGAGCATAGTCATGAAGGAGCTTGATTGCACTTGTAAGGTCCGGTTCGATTGTTTCATCTTCCGGCTCCATCTCGGTAGGAGGGCTGAGTAACATTTTCATGAGAATGGTGTAGACCTGCAGAAACATTTAATTCCTTAATCTATGACAGCGAAGTCAAAGCATAAAATAAGCCTTTATACCTCTTTCCGTGCAGGATCCGTTTTGTCGTAAGCTTTCTTGCAATAGCTTAGCGCTTTACCTAAATCTTTCATTTTCGCAATGTAGATCTGGAGCGCTTGTTCATGTCGACCTAACCGTTCATATAATAGAGCCCGCTCCTCGTACATACCTGAAAAAAGTCAGATATAGATTGTGGTGTTTATCTATCATCAACCAAGACTCACCGACATATGGAAAATGAACTAAGACATGCTCGGCCGTGTAGTACTGCGAAGTTTTAAGGAACTTTAGCATCTTCTTCTGTATCTCATCTCGCCGAGCTGAATTGAATTCCATAGATTCACTATTGCAGAGTCGCTCTCGGTACTGATTGATAAGAGCGTTGTGAAAGATTGGATTCTTGTCTCCCCAAACATTGATGACATGCTCCAAGTAAGGTATGACTAGATGGTTAAAATTGTTAAGTAGGAAGTCGTAGACTCTAGGTCTAGGGAGAGACTCTACTTCTTGAATATCCTCAGTGAAGATTTTCAGTCCTTCCTCACTTGGATTTTCCAGTAGAATTTGTTTCGAGAATTCTAAAATGATGTCCATGTGCTCGCGACCCAAATGCTGGAGGTACTGAACGATTCGCTCCACCCTTTTCTCTCTCATAAGTAGCTCCAGGGCTTTCTTATGGAGCCCTCTTGTCTGGTACCTAGATTTTGAAGAATTTCAATATTGTAGATGCCTCAAAGCCAACTATTCTTGTTCTTACATAATGACGAGTTCTTGAAGTTTCCCATGCCGCTTAAGTGCCCTTTCGGATTCTTCTAAATGGCAATAGTTTTCCTTGAGTCTCAACAGTGACGCGACTAGCGACTCATTAATCTACAAAGTTATCTGAGAAAACGATTCGAAGTGACAAACAAGCTTAAAGGAGATAAAATACCTGTAGGTAACACTTAAGTAAGGTGGTGTCTATTATTTGCAGAAGTTGATTCTTCGTGCGAATTGTAGAACTCCCTTCTCCAAGCGCGACAGCATTCGTGATTGTCTGGTGCTTGGATTTGGCATCACCCAACAAGCTGCGTCGTACCTTAAATTGAAATCGTACTTATGATAACGATCCGCAAAGCACAGCTCTTACTGGAAACACAAAAACTCACCTCGATGAGAAATTGCACAAGAGCGCTGATCTGTAACAGATATGGTAACATGAACAAGCTGAAGGTGATAAAAAAACAGGAACAACTTACACCGTTCTCCAGATCGATTCCCTCCAGTACTGGTATTTCCGCTGGATATTGTATTCTGTCCCGATATTCAGGAGGCAGAAGATCAGGAAACAGCCCGATCACGTGAGACGCATCTAGAACAGAGAACATACCTTAATCTCGGACTGAATTTTAAAAGTGTATACTCACCTGTCTCCAGCTTTGAAAATATTTCCATCGCTCCTGTAAAGTTTTTGTTGCAGAATAAATTTAGGGCGTAAAGCTTTTGGATATGATCCACTTGCTTCCTACCATCTTCTGGCAATTCGTCACACAGATTCTGTACAGAAAAAAGAGGAGCACTATGAGCAATGGAACAGCTAGGGAAAGTATAAGTCACTGTTTCTTCCACTCACTGCCAAATTCAATGCTAATTCGAACTGCTTCTCTTTCAGAAATGATTCAATTTGTACGTCAATGGGACAAGACTTAAGGCACCAAATTGAGTTCCCGGAGGCTACGTAAATGTGTCCCCTTTTAGTGCACGACATCAGCTTCGCACCGGGCAATGGAAAACAATCAATCTGCATTTTCGGGTTGATAGTTCTGATTTCAATTCCTTTCCCGCAGATCGCGATTAGGTACGGCTCATCGTAAACTAAAAACGATTAAGATTCAATAGTGATTACTCTGCTTCTAGAAGAAGAAATCGTTTCCCGTACCCAGTGAGGTCGGTATCTCGTTCCAAGTTACGACTTGCATTTCCTGTGCCCTATCGGTGCTAATTAAAATTGAGTTCTTATCTTGAACTAAAGCGAACATGTCCGTTGAAACTCTTGTTATAAGAGGCTCTCCTTGTTTACTTGTCTGGAAAAGTTCTTCTTGCTCACCACTCAATGGCTACAATTTTATATGAATCAAAACCTGTTGGGATGTAAGAAAAAAGAATGAAGCAAGTTTTACGTTCAGTAAACAATATTCCGTCTTGAAAGCCAGACAAAGTGTCTCCTTGCACCATGAAATCGCTTTTGGATAGTCAGGTACAGCTAGATCGTCTCTCAAATCATGAAAGGCCCGATTTTTCCAGTAGAAAAACTGCAACCGTTTGCCCACCACTACACCCATCCGTACTGTTAACGACGGGTCCCCAGTCAATGATGTTTGCCTCTGTTAGAAATGCGATTACTGCGGAATGATGGCCACTCGTATAAAAAAAAATTCAATGGCACTTACTACAATGTCTAAGACGAATAGATTCGCACCTTTGGTTCGATCAATTACCGTGATTGGCGGGCAGTTGAACTGACTCATATCATGGACAGAAATTCCATTGTCTAAAAATAAGCGTTCAGGACTTGGAGTTTAGGGAAAATAAAAATTATTCTGGGAATTACGTACCGACCGTCAAGCTGATTAGAATTTTGTGTTCAGGTATTACGTCCAGCTGGAGAATCGGTCTCTTAGAGAAATATTTGTTGGAGTGAGTCAAATTAATTTCAGCAGGTGATGGCGGGGTATTGAAGGCTATTTTATAAATAAGGAGGTGTCCTTTGTTTGTCCCCACCAAAAGGTGATCATCTGTAAACGGAAATACAATTTTCCAGATACAAATTGGAGGATATAAACTGGAAGCTGAAGAAGATTATTGTCTTACCATATCCAGTTATGCACTCAACCTGCAGGGGGAGGTTACTGAAGATGGAGACGGTGTTATAGGCATTGTATCGAGGTGGCTTACCCTGGGATCCGGCTGTCATCTCCAAACAAGTAGTAAAGATTCCTGAAATGAAATTCCAGTTTCCAGCTACAAAATGAACTTCTTGAGGACCAAAATAAATATAAACGCTTTATCAGCAAAGAAGCTGGACAAGGAATGCCATTCGTCTGTCCCATTCAGTCAATGCAGTATTTCAGCTAGGGCATCATACTACAAAAAATGAATCTGCGGTACCGCAGATTCTGGTTTCATTTCAGCGCCGCCTAAACGTTGTCCCGAGTTTAAAAAATGAAAGTATATACTAGACTAGGGACTTTCCGAAGTTTTTTTAAATCGGTCTAAGAATTCTTGGGCCGATTAAAAAAAAACCTTCAATCGGAAAGACCCTTAATTGATCTCAGTCATTCCCGCGCTTTTAATACTAATCGCTTTTACCGAGCCATCCAGAATTTCTGACACCCAATTAATTAGCTTCTCTGTAGTATAGTTAGCCGTATAGCTATATCACTACCTAGTGGATGGATATACAGCATAACACTCTCCCCACTTGCGGTTTATTTCGTGGCAAAATCGGTACAGTCTATAGTATACTAGACCGCTTGTAACTCCATCGTTATGACGAAAAATTTATTTCCCATTCGCTTGGAAATACCTTCTGCCTTACTACTGTTATTCCCTGGAGGTGGGAGCGGTAATGGCTATCTAGCTATACGGCTGTATAATGGATTTATGTATAGTATAGCGTGTCGATTTTCTCCTTCCACCTCTGGGGAATAACGAGGCAACCGGTAGTATCAGGTCGACAAAATAAAAGGAAGTCAAATAAATTGCAGCCTTTCAAATTGTACTTGCCACGGGCGTACATGTCTCGTGGGTTGGAGAGGTACTCTCGAGGCATTTTTAATTTACACCTCTCCCTTTCAAAACTGCTGTTTCCCTCAGAATTTTCAGGGCCGTTGCAAGCAAAAGCAAAAGACACTACTGTTGTTGCAAGCGCCGGCCCTGAAAATTCTGAGGGAAACAGCAGTTTTGAAAGGGAGAGGTGTAAATTAAAAATGCCTCGAGAGTAGTATAAGATACAGGGACACTTTCCATGTCCGGGCACTCGCACTACTCAAGCCCAGGGATTGTTTGATCCTCCAACCCATGAGACCCGAGTGCTAGTATTCGAGATAAGGTATCAATCAAGTATTTACGGTAGGGGCAACCAGTTGCACTCCGATGCACTCTGGTGCACTCGAGTCCACTCTGGTGCTTTTAAGTGCACCTGGCATAAATTTTCGCCGTTTTCAAGTTAATATAGGTCAAAATAGCAGGGTGATTAAAGCAAAGTTTGTTCGAACAAACTTTGCTTTAGTAACCCTGGAAAATAGGTATACTAGGGAAAAGTGAATTCAAGGAGACTTAGATTTTAATAGTATTAGGGTATCATCCCTCACTGACTTTACTTGGAGTTTAGGGATGTAAACAAAAATTCAGAGAATGCGGGATTTGATCAGGTGATTTGGGATGTTGACTTGGAGGCGCAGAGCCGGTTTTTTGCTCGTCTAGGCGTATATAGCAAGTCTGCAGACGGCGGTGACTAGGCGTGTCCTGCTGGTGCTGGATCTCTCTCTCTGGTGGTCTGGTCTGTGTGGCTGCTGCTGCTATGCTACAATCCTAGACTCCTCGTATTTTGGGATTAGGGAAATATACCCCTCTTCTCTGCAGGAGAAAAAACTAACATTTTCCATTTAGAGTGAGTCAGTAGGGTGAAGTCTGATTTGGGCTTGGTCGTACTTGCTGTACTCGTCTGCCTGCCTCTTTTCCTCTTCTTTTAGTATTTTCCCGTAAACCAATAACAATGGCGCTTTGCGGTCAGAACATCTTTATCCCAGTTTTAAATTCTTGACTCATCTAATAGCCGATTCTTCTTCCGCTTATTTTCATCAGCGGACCACTGGGCAGCTAGCTGAAAAGGAAGGGAAAGGTAGCGATTACTGCAGCAGGAACCAGAGCAGCTCAACCAAAGAACCAACAACGAGGAACACTCCTTAGTTTTAGTTTGTTCAAACTGTGGTACTCAGTCTTATTCCCCAATTGTTTACCCCTTTACGTTTGGTGCAGCGGTTTAAGTTGGACTAGAATTCAGGTAATAACTTCACTATTCTCTTTACGTGATTTAGAATTTGACATTTGATTGATAATGGGTTGATATACCAGTTCTGTTGGTTCATCTACTACAATACCGGTCAGTACTACATCATTGACATTTCGGTGATCTATATGCATTTGTCAGTGTTTAGGGGATCTAAATGTGAGGAGCCAACAGAGGTGGAAGCAGCTGGAGTGTGCTCAAGTTCATTACAGTATAGTGATAACAACATTTTCAACTACT
The DNA here is from genome assembly GCA_019776545.1 of Brachystomella parvula. Taxonomy (NCBI): domain Eukaryota; kingdom Metazoa; phylum Arthropoda; class Collembola; order Poduromorpha; family Brachystomellidae; genus Brachystomella; species Brachystomella parvula. Next base: position 24,422 of record JABASM010000288.1, read on the forward strand.
ACTTTTAGCTGCATGTTTTCTTTGGATGTCTGATGTGAGCACTGTGGACCTGAGAACTAATTGAAAACTTCCGCTTGCCTTCCTTCCAGGATTGATGGGACTGCTTCGTCGTCTGTCATGTCAGTCAGGAAGAACACTACCAAACATAGTAGGGGCGCCCTACTATGTTTGGCAGTGAAAACACTACCAAACATAATAGGGGCGCACTGGTATGTTTGGTAGGGGCGAAAAAGGTATGGTGGACGATTTCCTACCCAACTCTCTCCTCAGACTTTAAAAAACGTAACCTGCCTGCCAGTTTTTTTTTGTTTGTTTGCGGACGCTTATCGCATTCCTAGTGTACAAGAACTGAAATAAGTGCGCGTTTCAAGTTAATTTTTAATTTTTAAATTTTTGCACAAGGAAAATACCTGACCACTAAGCCACTGTATATTTTCTGCTCCTCTACCATACGGCCAATTTTCCAATTAATCTATAGCAATTAATCTATACCAGTAATACGTAAGCCTGCTTTATGTAATGCGCAAAGTAATGACAGTTGCGTAACTAAAGTGAGCTAAACAAAAAGTAGCATTAATCCCCTAAAAGTTCTTCCAGAAGGAGATGCTCTCCGGCCGCTTTACAATCATTACTGAAAGACTCTTCTTCCACTAACGCATACAATTCTCGAAGTTCAACCAAATCCATCTTCTGAGATTTTAGCAAATAGGCATAGTAGCTACCACTAAAAGGAGGTAGCTGCTCAATCTTGATCCGCAGATGCTTCATCAACTTCTTTTCATCCCACTGAGCAGGACCTGTGATTGAAATGGGCTCCAACCTCACCTTCTCCCCTTTAACAAAATGCTGGTAGTAGTAGTTACGGTTTTCTTCACATTTTTGCAACACGTTTAGAAAACTAGCATCGATTTTCTCTGCTGGTGTTGTAAGAGTGACAAGTTCACACTTATTTTTATGAAATAGGCCCAAGCCCCGGAAGTATTTTCGAGCCGCATGTATTTCTTTCGTCAGATTCGTACGCCGTTGCTTTCGCTCTGAAGGTTGTAGTTCTAATTTCCCAAGAACGTTTTGGCGGATCTAAAAAACAAAATCACTTTTCATAATTCTTCTTATCTATTTTTTTTGGCAAAAATTCTTGCCTGCTCCAAATCTTGTAAGGAGTTGGTAGCTCGAATCCATTGCTCCGGGTTTGGAGTACCAGTAGCGTGGACCCAAGCAAGTGTGACTGCATTTCTCTCTTCCTGCTGAAAATCAATGGGTTGCCCGTAAGGGCTTCCTTTCATTCGGATGGATTGAATTTTCAGCATTCTACTTTTTTCGTTCGCTGGCAGGTGCATAAGGTAAGCCATGTCGTATGCATTTATTTCGCTGTACTTGGGGTGAGTTCCACTGTAGAAAATGGCTGAAACCTTTTCCCTGGCGATCAGTGCAACCTCGTCATTGCACTGACGAATCGCAGCTCGGAACAAAAACAGAGGATGCAGAATTCCAAACACGAACCTCGATGCCAACAAGTAGTTTGGGTTTTCCACCTTGGACAACCATTCTCCATAACCAGCATGCGTGGCTTCGTTGTTACTAGAGAGGCACTCTTTGGCATAAGGCAGAAGAAGCTCATCCGTTAACGCTTCGATCAATACCTGAAAAACAGTAAACCAGTAATTCTTTTCGTAGGAAACAATCAAAAGTTTCGAAACTTAGAAAAAATTTTGAACTTCTTATAATAGTTTGAAATGTTGAATAAACTGTAGTTTTGTTTTTACATTTAGAAAATTTAAAGAGCATCTAAAAATTTAAAAATTCCAAAACCATGCGGGCTTAGCACCGTTTCTAGCGTAGAATTGATTGCAACTCATTTTTTTTCCAGATTCGCAATTCGTATCACCTTAGAAAGCCACCAAAGTTCAGCTCCTTGACCTCACGAATCTGAGCAAGTTTTGCGTGAATCGGAAGCCCTTAACTCCTTGATTCCAAAAGTATAATCTGCTTGACCTTTTGACGCACAACTGAGTCACCACAGACCAGATACTTGACCTCACGGGTTTAAAAAATCATTTAAAGTTATGCGTAAAATTTAGAGACCTGTGGCCATCCTGTACATTTAAAAGTCAATCAAATTATGTTTCAAGATTCAGGACACGAAGGGCTTTCGATTGACTTGATCTACTCGGGTGATCAGACTGACCTTGATGACCTATAAAGGTCAAACAATTTATTTAGAAATGATATGATCTGGAGACACTGCATGAGTTTAAAAAAAAAATAACTAAGATAAGAGGCGTGAAAACAAAAAATAAATTTCTCACTCAATCCG
>JABASM010000289.1:0-26730 GCA_019776545.1 Brachystomella parvula
CCCCCCCCCCCCCCCCCCCCCTTAACTGACAGAAGTGAATTGCAAGCATAAACCGAAAAACAGAGTTTAAGAAAATCAACCTGAAGCCAAAACAATAACACCACATTGTTTAGAATCGCTTTCTTTTTAATTTGACATAACACCCAACTTTGTGATCCCCTCTGTTCGTTCAAAAACTGTATCTAAAGTTGAAGATTTTTCCCCTGCTGTTTTAATGGAAATATTTCCTCAAGAAAGGACTTGAGGGGCTGGTTGATTTTTCTGTTATTAAATTTTCTAATCATGACTAAAATTTAGAGCCATCCTAACCAATAAACCTAGCCCTTATGCTTTTAACTTCTTTCACCAATCAGGCCTGTCTTTGTTCTTCTGTTGATTAGCTGCTCTAATTTTCGCGTCAATTGCTCCTGCTCCCTGTATCTCTCTCTATAGCGTCTCATTAGCGGCCCACGACGGGGCTGAGCATAATAATCTTCTAATCATAATGATAGAGAGTCAAGTTTAATATTAAAAACTCGGAGAAGTGTCTTAACTACTACCTCTAATCAAGAAGTTGTTGATTTTTTTAAGAGGATGAAGAGAGGATACAGGTGGAAGATGCAGTGGAATTTCCATAGTAGTCACTTGAATTGAATTATAGACTAATCATCCACTTTCTGCTCGAGAGCAACTTCAGTAACTGCTCAGAAGTACCTCTGACCTCATCCCATGTTATCAAGATAAAAACAAGAGTCAGGGTGCACCTCGTCCCACTTGACCTTCCGTGACGGAAAGTCAATCAAGTTTTTTTTAATTTTTTAGTATGCAACTGAAACATTCTTTTTAATCGAATCTGGTTTCTGTTCAGCCGTCAAAAAAAAAAAAAAAAAACTAGCTAGGAAAAAAAATTCTTTCACGGGCAGAAAGAATCATAAAATGGAGCGTTTACAAACAGGTGAAATCGTTTAGAAAGAGAAAATATCTGGAAAAGTGTTGAAGCAGATGAGGGACGGTGGTAGCTTAAAAACCTGCTCGTACTGACTTGACCTTTCGCCTTAACTTCACTGACGGAGAAGGAAATGAAATGAAAATCTTTTTCATGTCTAAATTTCTGGAGATTCATTTATAATCGAATTGGACAGAAGGTTCTTGGGGCCTGAGAATAGTGCTGTTAGCATTAGTCCTTGCAGTTTTGACTCTATCCTAACAATAGGCAGATTCAAATTAAGGACTTATTCTCTCACAGGTAGATGAAATTCTGGTAAGAAAATAAGATTGATGATGCACCCCTTCTTTATTTTCTTTTTCATGGTTTTTTGAGCCGTTCCTGTGTGACAAAACTACCACTCTTTCGGAAGATAATATTTTTCTCCCATCATTTCAAATTTGATCACAGGCTGACGCTGAGGGATCAAAATTTCTCCTGCTCTCTTGGATTTAATGCTCAGCTCAGCTACGGTGGCATTTATTTTTGTACACCTTCACTCATTCTCTCAGCTGTCTCAAAACGTGAACGCAGGAAAAAATTAGTTTTTTATTGCACATTCCACTGTACTTTTGACAGAAAACGAAATAAAAATAAGCTTCCGGAAAAAAACAAGGGATTTGTCACAAGAGCTCATAAAAATCAAGGAAGTCGATGACAAAACTACTGTGGGAAACTTTACTTTTTCCCAAGCCTACTTTCTAGGCCCAAACAAGGATTTTTTTTCCTAAGCCCCAGCGGTTGTGTGGTAGTTTCTGCAAAAATCAAAACCCATTCAGGTAGGCCCCTTTGGGGGGAGGCATGTTCGGTTTTGGCGACCGGCCTTGCGGCTCCCTTGGGTCGCCTGCCACCTGTAGATTCTGCTCGTCGGTCGAGTCCAGGTCCCAAACGAGCCCCTTTTTGGGCTTCGTCGACTGGTAGGCGTCGACTAGGGAATTCATTTCTTCGTAAGCAAAAAGTTTTTCCGTTTTCCCCAATTCCAAATCAACTCTTTAATTTCCTGGTTACCACATAACCGTTCGGGTTTAAAAATAATGGCCGCTTGGGCTTAGGAAAGTTGGGCTTATTCGAAACACATGGAGAATTTCTGTTTTGCAAAAAAAAAAAGGGGCAAAACGAGCAAATGCCAAAACTGTTTAACCATTAGAAATTTTTCTAACTCTTAATTCAGCTTATACTGATTGTTACTCTAATTTAAATGTTCATTTCGGAGTTATTCCTGGCCAGCATTATACCGAAAAAACTAGTGATTCAGCTGAGTTTTTAACTGGTTCCTGATTTGAAATTTGGAACTCCTGGTGGGGCACAAGGCTCCTTATTGGTTGGATTTATGCTGAGAATACTTGCTAATAGTTTTTCCCTGACGATATTAAAAGCTCCTTGATTTAGGAGGTATTTTTGTAAATTTTTCCCTGCAAACAATGCAAAAAAAAAATTGTTAATTTTGACAATAGAATTGCAGGGGGAAGAGAAAGGATGGTGGTGGGGCATACTTAGAGTTTAAGAATTAGAAAAGGGACGTCGTTGCCTTTCATTTCTCCCTGGGGAGAATGAGAGTAAAGCACGGTAGCAAAAATTGTAGGACCCCTTTATGGAAAATTCCTTGACTCGCTAATAAATTGATGGGAAGGGTAGTGGTTAAATCTCCTTTGTTTTTTGTGTCTATTATTATTTTAGTCGTAATCATCATCAATCCGTTTGTTCTTTAACTCAAAAGATAATTCCTCAACCAGAGAAGGAAGAGGAGCGGGGAGTCTTGGCAGCAATTAGGCCGTCAGTCTCTCCATTTTTTATCTTTTCTGCATAGGAACGTGTATTTATGAGTTAGGCTGACCCTCCCCCATCCCTGGCTTTTCGGTGCTTGATTGTTTTCAATAATAATCCAAAGGGACGACGGAAGAACTAGAGGGCTCAAATGACTCAAGTCAAATTCTGCTTCTTCATCTTCATCTTCCGCATCCGACGTACTGTCAGTTTATATGAATATGCATAAGTAACAAATGTGCATCTTCCGAGCAGGAAGATTTAATAGCTTTTTTTTCTTTGCAATTTTTTGTATCTACTAACTTAAATAATTATAAAAGAGCCGAAAGGGGAGAGTGACTGAACGGGAAAACTAATTCTGAGGCGCCAGAAGAATCATGGAAAAGAATAATTTAGTAAAGGAATCCTTAGATCTTAATCTTAATTTGGATCACAATGAATAAACTAAACCTACCAATCCACCCATTTATTTTGCATCAAATTCAAGAGTTTCAAATTTTTCAGTTCCCACATCATTCCCGTACTCCTTTATGTATACTGCCGACTATTTAACTTTGGTAAATCACTCTTTTCTCAAATATGATTCCTTTAAGAAAAGTATTTGCTTTTTTGATTTTTTGGAAAAAGCCAGGAAGGGCTTCGGATGAAATTCTAGGAATGAGCCAGTTTTATCAAATCATTCTGCGAAAAAGATGGAAAAAAAATTCTGAACTTTATTCTAAATTGCGTCTGATTTTTTTTTTTATATTTTTTTTATGTTTTCTGAATTTTTGTGAGTTTTCTGAATTTTTGTGAGTTTTCTGAATTTTCTCTGCTTTCTTTCTTTTTTCCCTGGAGTTCTTCTGAGATATTTGAATTCCCTTCGAACGTGTAAGCGGCATGCAATAGAAACTAAATTCTTTAAAAATATGGAAATTTCACTTGGAAAGAGAGTAGGCATTCCGTTATCTCTGACTCTTCTTGTGGCTCGGATCTGCGTTGACAATTAGTTCTCATTGATTTCAGTTCCACCTCTCATTTTTAATTTCAGGATCACTCAGTTGTTCGTCTTTTGAGTCTGAGTCCTGGTGTGAGACTTCATCCGGCGCTTCCGGTGGTGGTGATTCCAAAGGATTTTCACCGCCAATCACATCATCACCTCCCCCACGGCGACTACTTTATTCCCGTTCAATGTCAACATCCTCCGCTGTCCTCTGCAAGAAGAGTAATAGTAGTCCAAGAGGTAAGATCTAATTTTCTTCCTTTAGATCCTCCCTGCTTACGTATCGTGATTGGTTTCGTATATTTCTATCCCACGCGGAGTTGCCTAAAACCAGGGAGTCGTTTAAAGGGTATGTTAAAAAGAAGATGAGAAAATTTGTGACCACAGGACCCATTTCCGGTGAGCTTTGCTGTGCTCAAGAGGATGGAGACATTTGACCCGTACTCATGCATGCGAAGAGAAGGCTCTCGTATGCTTTTCCTTGAGATATCATGAAATTACTCTCTTGCATCACTGATTTTGGTTAAGCATGAAAAAAAGATGTAAATTCCAGTAGACTGTATCTTCTTTGAAAATGTCTTTCATTTCTCTCTTTTGTTTTCATTCGAATATGCTCAATTTGCATCAAAATTCAGGAGTTTGAAATTCAGTTATACGCCTGCAAATGCAAAAGTCCAAAGGCCCTCGGTGAAAGCTGTCAGAGAGAAAATATTTTTCGCTCAAACTTTGTTGCTAGTTGCTACCTAAGAAAAAGTTTGCAGTCCGGAAATTATTTTGATTCATGTTAGAATTGGTATGCGTTGTTCTTACTTTTAAGGAATAGTTTAGCAAATTCGGGTAAGATTTTTACATACCGTTTCCCTGTGTCTCGTCGAAGGGCCCTCCTCCGGCGCCTTATTCCCTCAATCCTATTAGCTGAAAAATTCCGTATAAATTTTATGTGATCATCCAACCTTATCTTTAACTACTGCTGCTGGGCCTTGACCACTTAGCACCGTCCTTCATCTTAGCAATTTGCACTTTACCCGGAGATTATTACAAACCTCTCCCTTCTCCTCTACCGGGTGAGATATGGTTCCACGCTACACACGCATCTTTGTATTAATCATTTAAATAGAGATTCCCCATTGTTAACTATCATTTTTTCTTCATTTTGAGAGATAGAGTTTACTTTGTGCTCAGTCAAGTAAATCCAAGTGGTTTGTAAAAATTTGAAGACTTTCTGCTCCTGCATCTTCTCACATAGGTTGATGATGATAATTTTAGAAGGGTTCATCGACATACAGCATTTTCGTCGTCCATGCTGGTGGTGAGATGATGATGAGCAAGGAAATTATCATAATGATTCTTACGTGCTCTAAGTCTCTGTGTACTTTGTCTTATTTTGTCTCCTCTATTTGCCAAAACTCACTCACACTCAACCTCGTTCAAGCACGTAAAATACTAATTTTAAACTGAGTTTAAGTAATCTCAGCCTTTGCAAGGAAGCCTATCTTTGGTAGGAATTCACCTGGTCAGGCGAACTGAAAGGTCAATATTGACAACCTAATGATTTAAGTGAGGTAAATCTTAGCGAACAGAAAATGAAAACGCCTACAAGCTTGCATTCAAGAGCAGACACTTATTAGCCTCCGCTTTTTTTTAGTCACGGCAGAATAGACGTGAAATTCTTGCATATTTCCAACAAGTATCCTCAAAATTAGGATTAATTTTTTCTAATCCTTTGAAATAAGATTAAAAAAAATCCTATTTGAAGAAAGTTGTACACGGGCATTTTTCTGCCTGTTGATCACCCACCTGTTTCCCCGCATCTCTTCTCGTGATTTTGATCTCGTGTTCTACTCTCCCTCCGTTTTGTATCTGATTGCGTCTCTTTTGATAAGAAGCTTATCGTAGAACGAGATAATTGATCTGAGGGATGAAAAAGAAGGAACTACGCTACTCATAGGCAGTGAAAAAAAAGAAAAGAAAAAAACTATATTTTCTTCAGGTAGGAGACGGACAGGCCATGCGGAAGATTCGCCCAGGGCATCAGAGGTGTGAATTGATCATCTTCATCTTCTGCTCCTCGGTTTAGTCCTCATTTGATTCTTCTCAACCCTTCAGTTTCTCATTCTACTCTGTTTGGGACAATAACTTGAAATTATTACAAGTCAAGTGTGGGAGATTAGTTTGTGAAAAAACGGAAGGCAGCTTTCTCTGTTTTCACCTCACTGAGTTTCCTGTGAATTGGGAGCAGGAGCAGTGGAAGGAGCGTGGTAGTGGGATACGAAGTGTAAACCTTGAGTGACACTGCTGTGTCCAATGCATCAGCTCTGAGCATTGTGAACCATTATTAATAAATTGGAAGGAATATGACGGAATTGGATAATCATAACAGTAGTCCAGTAGTTTGGCCCTCCTGGTGCTATGGACGTAAGTGGAAAGCATTAATGCTTCTATTGCTTTTGTAGAATATTTCTCAACCTAGTAGTTGCGCCAACCGTTCCATCTGTATTTTTAAGGAGGAAGAGGAAGAGGGGGGGGGGGGGGGGGGGGAGGGGGGGGGGGGGGGGGGATAGAAAACCCGGGTAGCATTTTACTCTCCAGTGCCTTTGTTTTTCACTAATCACCCGCTATTGTTAACCAATTACTTTGAATAAAAAACCCAACATAGGAAACCATGGATTTGACTTGATTGGATTAAAAAATGGTTACTTGTCGCTACGAACCTCTTTTCAGCTTCAACTTGACTCTAGAATTTTCTCGCCACTAGTGAAAGAAGAGTCTCAGACAAAAGTTAGATTCATCAAACTAGTAATAGTAGCAAAACTGAAATTGAGCGATTTCTTTTGGGAAGGGTTGATATTTCCTGGAAGGAATGCTTTTCCCTACAATTTAAAAAGATTTTCAAGAACAGTTTCAAAAATGCTACGTGAGATAGTGACGAAGAAAGCTTTGATCTTTCATCCTCAAAAACAGGATCTGAAATACAAACATTTTAGAGAAATCCTTCATATGCAAGCTCACCCTCTTCCAGATCGTGACTTTCTCCCCGACATTTCTGTAGAACGTACAGCGGTGTCTGATGTCGCACTGGGGGCTGGATTCTGGCAACAAAAAAAAGAAACGACGTAAATTCCATTTGCATTCATCGGCCGAGTAAATTGCAAATTTATTTAATAGAAGGTTGTTTAATAAAAGGTTTAATTGCTAGAATCATTGCTAAATTGGATTTGTTGCCACATCCTTCTGACCTGTTGCTTATTTCCCCTTTTAACTGACTTCGGTGAAATATTGATAGCGCAGTGTGAGCTATTACCAAGAAGCGAATTGTGGGTCCTGAATAAAGTGAGCCTTGAGCCCAAGCACTCTAATTTCCTAATCATATTCACTTTCACTCGATCCCCTTCTTTACGACACATATTTTTTTAGTTTTCAAGATAATCCTTTGACGTAGTCAAACTTCAAAATATTCTTTTTTTTTTCAGCAGCATCCACAGAGTCTGGAGAAGAAGAGCATCAAAATTTATCCTCCTCCAACAATCCAGCTTCGTCCTCCGTTTCTCAACCCAATGCATCTGGTCCAGGAGCTCCCAAATCAAAAATTCGGAAAAGAGCCCCTGTAATTAAGAATGAGCGTCAAAGTCCTGAATCCGTTCGATCATCTCCGAGCCCTTCGAAGGGAGGCTCAGGAGCACCAAGCCCACCATTGAAACAGATGGAATCCATGATGGGAAGGAATTATTCAGATTTTATGCGGAGCCTAGCCGCAAAATACAATCATGCAAATCCTAATGAGTAAGAAAAGAAAATGATTATTTCCGAATCTGGAATTCATAGTCGAAAATCGTGGAATGCAGGCTTTCATTTTACACATTTTTCCTCATAAGGTATTTTCTTATTTTCAGCCTCTACACCTCAGCTGTTCGAACATCCGCATTTAATTTCGACTCCAGATTTCTAAAGCCTGGTGCAGCAGCAGGTGAGTTGAAATTAGTAGACTTAAAGTTATGTTTGCTCAGAATCTGGAAATAGCATTTTAAAAATTCGAATTAGCCGCACCTACACAATTTCCTCAGCAGCCCTTTTTTTCTGCTTCATTTCAGCTGCTGCAAGTTTATTAGCCTTTCAACAGCAGCAGGCAGCTACAGCCGAGAAATTGCAATTCCCACTTATTGACATGAGTTCAACGCAGACGCTGCTTTCAATGGTTCGCTCTGCCGCAGCCTCTGCCAATCCTAGTTCCGCAGCGCCGAGCGGCAATGTTGGGGGCCTCAATGCAGCACAGCAGCTACTAGCTACAGCAATACCACCAAAGCGCCCAAACAGCCCTCTTGACCTCTCCTCGGCCCATATGACGGGCCCATCACACTCACCATCTAAAAAATCCAAGCATTCTCCCACTGGGTCCACTGTGAAGCGCTGTGCGTCCAATTGCTCTGGCTGCTCATCGGAAGCAGAATCCGTGGTGACTGGATGGACTGTCGACGACGTTTGTCGCTTTGTCGGTTCTATCGATCTCTGTGCTGAATACGTGCAGGTAAGGAAGTAATTTTATTGTGGCGTCTTAGCAGGTCCACTTGTGGGCGGAGTTGTGTCAAAACATGGTTATTGATTCTTGCCATGAAACTTGAGCAGAATATTCAACCTAAATTTTGTCGACACCTGAGATCAAAGTCTCTGGCTAATGATCAGAGCCTCGGGAGTAACGGGAGCTTATAATTAAGTTTGGAAGGGAAAACACGAAAAATCTGACAGTAAAAGTAGAGGATGGGATTCTACATACTTTGATGAAAAAAGAATCCAAACTCACTTAAGACTTACTATATTTGGAAAGATTTTTAGATCAAAGATTTTATTCTTAAGATCCAAGTGGATTTCAACGTTTGCTAAGCTTTCAGTCATTTTTAGCACTTTAAAAATGTTTCTTCAGCAGAATTTGTTAGTTGCATCAATTTTTGATTTTGTGGCTTTTGGGTTCTGAGCACAGTAGACAGGAGTCTGTGATCAAATAAAGTCAGGTTTAGCTTCTGCTGAAGAAGTCAGTGATATTTGCATGAGATTTGAAGTACAGTTAGGGTATGCGACTTCTTTGATCAGTAAAATGATCAAACTAATCTTTATTTTTCTTTTACTTAGGCATTTCGCGACCATTCAATCGACGGCTCATCCCTTCCGCTTCTCACTGAGGAACACCTCATAATGAATATGAATATGAAACTGGGTCCTGCACTAAAATTCAAAACTACCGTTGCAAAAAAATTGGGAAACTGCCCAGTCTGTATCCACTGTACTCACTGTCACCTCCCACCAGACTCAAAATAAATCTTTTCTCAGAAAACAAAAACCAAAAAAATTAGTTAACAGTAGTTATCATTTTTGCGAGAGAAATTGAGCCGTCTAGTCCTTCCTTGCTGCAACAGAGCAAAGGGATACGCCCGCAGCATCATCTTCATCATCCGTCCAATCACTAATTAAATTTCCTTGGAAAAACAGAGGGGTGTTTAGCTTTGTAAGCAATAGGAATAATTAATTTAGCTTCGCATACTCATAGTTTTTGAATTTTTTTTTTATTGTTATCATCATATATTTAGTTTAGAGAGAAAGAGAAATCTGCAAGATTGGGATAAAGGAATAAAAGAAATGCTTGTGACTGGTTGAGATTTGGCGTTAAATTATTTTCTGAGTATTCATCATCACCACCACCATCATCCTCAGGGTGCCATTAATCAGGTTCAGGCAGCTTCAGTTTTCACTTCTGTATTTAGAAGCAAGAAACTGCATTAAAATAGCAGCGAAGATAATTCTTCCGATCCTTTTGATTTCGGCGTTGGAGGTTAAACTGAAAAAAAGAAAAAACAGAGTTCGAATTTCAGACTTTGTTTTGGAAAATTGATTAAAAGAAAATGATTCAAAAAGTTTACTGAAAACAAATACTAGTATAACTCACCATTTCGTAATTTGCACTATTTCGCATCGGCAGTAGTTCCTGAATAAGAAATATACGTTAGTCACCTCTACGGCTTCTCCCTATTTTTCTTAGATCGAATAGGCTAGCCGTTCTGGTAATCTATAGGCTTTCACTTACTTTCTCTCGTAGAAAGTCAGAGTTTCCGATGGCATTGTTGTGATCCATGGAATTCCTCAATGCGGTAACAAGTTTATTGAGAACGGTTGCCGATTTCTTCGAAATTATCTAAAAAAAAAGTTAGAAAAATAAATAAAATTTAGCTCATTCAAACTAGGAAATGAATCAAATGTTTTCAATCAGAGGTTTGACGGAAGAAGCCAAAGACACATAATATACAAAGAAATAAGTTTTCTTGGGAATCTGCCTCTGGAATTGTACTGTGTTGATAAGCCGAAAGGCTAGGTACAGCCGAAGTAAAATATTAATGAAAAAGCCTCAAAAATATTGACAACTGGAGTCAGACGCTGAAAAAACTAAAGTTGATGAAAGTAATAGGCCAGGAAGAAGTTCATCTATGATCGAGTTGTCGCATCTCTGTTGATAAAGATAAGAAAAAGATTGCGAAGAAATTTAAATGCGATAAGCTCCTGGCTCAAAAATTAGCTCAAAGTAAAATAAAAACCGCCCTCTGAGTACATTGCCATGTTAGCTAGAGTTCTAGTAAATTAAAGAATGCTTTATGCCAAAGTAGCTTTGAATGCACAGCTAGAAATTTATTTACAATGGCTTCCCTTGCTTTTAATTTTGATTCACAAAAATTATTTTACCATTGGATAGTTTTCTTTTTGCTCCTCTCCCTCCTCACTTTCCTCTTGGTAATCTTCTGCACTCCTTTTCACCACCATTTCCCTGCTTTCTTTCTTTTCTGCCAGTGGTGGAATTTTTGTGGGTAATGGTGCTGGGATGTTGTTTTTTCCTGGAGGCACTGGCCCAGCCTCACCAAATGGCACAAAAAAACAAAAAATGGTGAGACTTAGGCTCAAGATAGTCAACGTCTTCAAGCACCGTATCAAGTTTCGTTGTTTTCCCATTATCAATAATAACCGAGAAATATTTTTCTTTGTCTGATACCCTTTCACTGATTTTCCTAGAATTCCTCCAGTTAGAACAGAAAGCTACTTAGCAGCTTTCACGGCGACCACTGAAGCTCTAATAGAAGCGAACGCCCTCGGCCAGCAGGAGCAACTGAAAGGCGTAAGGGGATGAATGTGATAGTGCTAGTTTTTTTTGAAGTGATTCGTAGAAGGAGTTATTTTTCGGAGTTGAGCAAATCCCTGCTTTCTAACGCATCATCAGGCTCTTCATCTTATGCAACTAAAGTTTTTTTCTTTATTGAGGCAAGGAACAACCCTTGCTCTACCACACCACCACACAAACCCACTTTCCCTTTTCTTGAGACAAGAAGGGTTTGGAGCGGAGATTGAAACTTTCTCCATAGAAATAACGTGGGACGTTATGAGTAAGATGCTAATTCATCTTTCGGGATTTTGGATGGAAAAAATTTCTTGGGAGAGGAAACCATGTAAAATTTCACAGGAGATTAGATTCGTATTTTGAAGAATGAAATTACCTCCTTTCTCCCACTCAGCTCATCTATAATGATCGAAAAGGTCAATCTGCTCACCCACGGCTGCTCAAGCTTTAAAGCCTTTTAAACTGGGACCCAACTCGACCCAATTTGACTATTTTCAGGTGTGGTAGGGAAAAAGGGAGGAAACTGTTTTTGCTTATTAACAACTCTGTTATTAAGTCTGTGAAAGATATTTCTGTACGGAAGGGGATGTGTCGGAGACCGAGTGAAGTCATTTCCAAGTGAATTGTTAGTCGGGGACATTGTAACACTTTTCCCGATAGTTAGGACAGTAAAAAACGACTTTCACTCGAATTAATTCTCAGAATTGTCTCTGACTATTTCACTGGTTTCACCCCAGCAACATCCATTCCATTGCACTATAATTCAGTTCAGAAGCTCAAAGACTAGCGGGATTTTAATTAACTCTATGGTACGGAGGCTGAGTTGACGGTAGGAAAATTCTCATTTTTCAGAGCTATCCCTCCCACACTTCTTCGGCAGAAGCGATAAATGCTCAGGGTGCGTTCGACCGTTTTTAATTCAATCTGGATCTATAAATTACATCTATTCACTAATAATAGAATGATAAACCCCTATTCCCCACGCACTGTTTAGTTAAAAACCCTTAGTTTCTTGACTTTCTTTTTGTTTCGTTTGCAAGTTCTAGAAGTTTGCATTAGAGACTTTCCTAAAATCCCTAATTCTTAAAAATTCTCTTGACCTTATAAATCTCAAATTCATCTTACATCCTTGAATTAGAAAACAAAAAAATTTAAACGAGCGACACCTTTTTGCGCCTTTTTTGTGAGCAGAATAGTATAAGCTTAGAGCTTCTGAAATATATTTAACTCACCGATGCCACCGGCCTATGTGGAAACGTTATTAATTCATTCATACATCGTATTGTCAAAATAAACTACCAAACAAGGCTTAACTGCCTTCATGGGAAAAGCCTTATCACAAATACTTCGGTGAAGAATATTGTTCTGATTTCAAACATGATAAATTTTTAAATACCGCAGAGCGGAGCGATTTGCTAATTAGAGTGTGAATTTTGATTGAACCAGATTTTCAATATAACTTTCACCACAAGCACCATTTCAACCTGATACTTAGAGCCATCCACTCACCGCTGTAGGCGAAACTCTTGTCCCAGATACTGTGTAAGCTTGTGGATGTAAGCCTGCTGCGGCTAATGGTCCGGAAGAAAACTGCCGTCATTTTTTACGACGCTGCGTGGAATTCGATGTTGCTGATTCTCTCGATATAGCCCTTAACCGCCTTTTCGGACAGTCATTTACTTAGTTTTATTAAAGTTTTAATTTAGACTTTGTTACTAGTTAGGCGTAACGATGAGCAGAACACTGCGAGAAAAATGCTTGCTATTATAGTGCTCAATTTCTTAAAAACCCAAGGAAATGATTACCGCTGACCCCCTTTCGTAGGTGGCAAATGTTTCTCTACTAAAAATAAACTTTTTACAGTAATCCCTTTTCCATTCGGGCCCACCTATATTCAAGCATGAATAATTTGAGATTCATTTGAACGACTAATCCAGATGCAATGAAACGCCCCCTCAGTTTGAAGGAAATGTCGCTTAATATTGGAGTTTGAGTGATTGATAGGACTACGGTGCGTCTGTCGGCAAGAGGAGACAGGAGTCTTTTGTATTTTCAATGAACCAAAAATGATGAAGCGGTGACAATTTGGGAGAAATTTAATCCCTAGTCCCTGCCAATTTTAGTCCTTTTCTCTCACCCCCTAGTTCAGGTACATAGCAAACTTTTTACTTACGTCTCTCGCCTCTCACCGCTTGCGAATCTTTTTTCGCAGCTGCTGGAGAAAGTGAGAGAAAACTTTCACGCGCATGGGATTGTGCTGTACTAAAACAGTGACGAACTCCTGGTTATTGTTCAGATTTTTGGACAAAAGGGGTATATAAAAGGATGTGGACGAGAGCTGGAGAGGAAAAAAAAATCAGAGTCACTCTCAAGGAGAAGGAGACAGTTGACTTTCCCCAATCTCGATAAGTGATTCTGAATTGCTAGTTTTATTATCCGAAGTTAATCGTTCCTATCGTCATATTCATCACCATGGCTCACTCCGGAAGCAGGAATTCCATTGAGTTGAGAGGGTGGGCCTGTGGGGTTTGTCTCTTGGTGGTCCTTGCCGTTACAGCAGATAGCAAGAGTCTTCAGACTCATGACTACTCCTTCGCCTTGTCAAACCCACCCCCGGCAGAGCAGCCATCAGCCCTCTCAGCAGATTCCGCTCCAGGACAACAATTCATTCCACCGGAGATGGAGAGAAGAACACCGATTCTTAATTTCGAACTTGGAGACGTAAGCTTAATGAGAGTTCTGGGGGACGCTTTTCTCTTTTTGATGATTACTGTGACCATGAAATTTTAGGGAAAAAAAATGTTAGCAATATCGAGCCTAAATCTATTACCCTTCATAAAACTTATAAAAGCGTGTTGCATATCTTAATCCAGATGATGATAGGCAGGTACTACTATAACCGCTCCAAAACTGCTTGTAATATAAAAGATTTAAAAAGCTTGCTTCCACTCACCCCCCTCCTCCATATCTCACTACAGTGGTCCACTTGACTTAAGGATTCTCGGCTTGGTTTCTCTACTTTCTCCTTTCTCCAAAAATCCTTTATCTTCAGAGAGTCAGAACAAAAGGGAAATTGGGAACGAAATGAGGCAGCCTTTAATCCCCTATAAGTCGGAGGATTAGAAAAAGAAAGTGGTATGACCTCCCTGTATTTCAGATGGAACACGTTGGGGAGGAAGATAGTTAAACCGCCTGTTGCTTTAGTTTCTAAGCCTTCGTGGAATCTTTGCCCAAATAATTCTGCTTTCATATTTTTTAGTATAGCGTCAGAACTAAGGGAAAACAAAATGAAAGTCCTAAGTCCTTCGCTTTAAGATAGTGATAAAAATAAAAGCCTTTTGCTGAGTTCATATTGTCTCAGTTTATAGTTAATTTAGAAATGCCCGTTTCATTGTTTCTGAGGGGTAAAGAAGAGTGCTAAATTGATTTTTTTTTTCATATTTTTATGCTTTTTTTCTTCATGATTTCCGAAGCAAGATATTTCAAAACTTTTTTCTCAGTTATTAAAGTAACAAAAGCATTAACAAGAACTCAGACAAATTTTTAATCAGTCAGGGCACCCTGATCTTTACACTTTGAAAACCTCTTTGAAAAAACCACCGCACCCTGAGTTTTTGAGAATTAACTAATTTAATTTACTTTCACCTAAGTTTCTTCTATTTTTTATCTTTTAGAATGCTTACGACGAAAATGCTGGTAGCTCATCAATGGAAAATGCTTTCCTGAGCTATCTTTACAGGAAACATATGCTGCAGAAGATGAAGCAAATTGAAGCTAGCACCCTTCAACAACAACGGAAGAGAACCAATGGAAACTACTGGAAAATGTGTGCATTTAATGCAGTGAGCTGTTTTGGTTAAAAAACAACACCAAAGGACCCAATTACATTCCTCCTCCACTTCCGTCTCCATCATCATTGCAAATCCACCATTACTCCCCTCCCCCCTCATTTGTTCAGGATTTTCTTTCTTCTTTTAGGAGAGATGCAGAGAAATATCAAGAAAAAAATAACTTTCAAATATCCTTTTTAAAAATACATTAGTAGTGAAAAATTTAGTGGAAACTCTACAGCTTAATTTGGATGCCGTTTGGATAATAAACCATAGTGCAAAATGTGCGAAAAACGAAAGCAAGTACTGTATTTTTCTTTTTCAAAAGGGGTTGACAATTTTGCCCTGCTACAAATTTCAATTCGTTTTAGAAGTACAGAAACTGAAAACAAGTTTTATTCGGAAATGGTCAAATAATGCCAAAATAATTCTTTCCATGTCTCCACGCTGCAATGCTGATTGCCGTGTTCGACTATGCAACTTCTACACGACAAGGGACCTTTAGCTATTTTCTTTTTAAACTGCTCACCTAAATCTTTCTTGAAAATGTACAGGTTAAGTCGGGAGCTTCCTTGTCGAGAGACTTGCAATTTATTCTTGCTTTGAATTTTGTTTTTCTTAGACCAAGAGCTACTCTCTTCGTATGCAAATTAATTTTGCTTGTATTCATGGTTCACTATTGATAAAATCTTCGTAATGTTCTGTTGCATATTTTATGCTCAGCTTAAAGAATATCGCTCCTCACCTCAAGTAAATAAATTCTTACAGAAATAATTCTACGGCTTCCTCCTGAATTTTCTTGCCTTAACATATACAATGAATTGCAGAAATCGAATATATACAGTATTTTTGTCTAATTCCCCGGAGACATTTTAAAGGTTCCTACTAGGCAAAATTGATTTGATTTTCGAAAACGAATTTCATTGTTCTCTTCTTTGTGTCACGAAAATAAAAAAAATGAAAAGGCTATAAGAACAGAAATAGTAAAATTCAGGAAGTTAGTACATTGGATTTGCAATTCCTTTATTTCATTAAATTCCTCTACGGACCAGAAACAACAAAATCGACTATCCCCTTTGTACCTGCTTATGTGATAATATAAGAGAGTGTTTTGGGTAAAAGCTTAATGAAATTGCCACTGAGAATTTCAAGGGAAATCAGCTTCCCGATTGATTCAAAATTAAGCCACCAGATTTGAATGCGGGGAGGCTACGGTGAAATCTTTCTTTATTGCTGCCCTCTTCAGTTCAAATTGTAGTCGTTTGAATCCTTTGCCTAATCAGACTACTTTGCCTTGCCTTTGATCATGGATGATTGGTATTTGATTTCTGATCTCAGGATACACATCCAATCCGAAAATTTTCTAAGACCAGATATTATTGAAGTCAAAGACCGTTGAGTAGGGGTAATGTTTTTCACTTGATCTATTTAATATAATTCTCACAAGGAAATTAGAGAATGACGTAATTTTTCAAACTAACCAAATCGAGTCGGAACAGATCGTATAGAAGATACCCAGTAATGAAAACGACTGGGAATGAGCGCATTAGTTGACAAGTCTGAGGAATTACCATTATGCTCTAAAACATTTCAAGCTCACTCCGTGCGTAATTAAAGATTTGACGCTAAACTATCGCGTGATTTTTACATACTTCAAAAATCACATTCTTTCCTTTTTTTTACCCAATCCACACCACCCCCTCTATACTTTAATTGTACAAAAAACTATACCATATTGTAATTATTTTCTGAGTTGTTAATTAACTGTTTGAGCCTGAACTCGAGATTCTTTTCACTCATTTGTCTGGGACTGAGGACAATGCTTGCTTTGAAATTTACATGTAACATGAATTATTATGATTTTTTTTGCAATTTGCTTCTGGCAAGAACCAAATTGTAAAATTCTTTCTTGAAAAATACTCAGGTTATTAATGCATTTTTCTATTGTTGTAAAAATGAGCCGTTAATTTAGCCCGACTAAAAATGATGACATCTCTCATCTTTCAATTCCTTCGTTCTCACCTGTCTTCCTTCATCCACCTGCCAGTAGTGACATGAGTGACTCAAACTCCTAGCCAATGGGAAAGGAGATCTGTGAAACAGAAGAAGATTTCGCAAAAACTAACTAAACACCATTAGCACAGCAAGGCAAGGCAAAAAAAAAAATGAAACGGAGGAAGAAAAAAAGAAATTTGATCCCGCTTCCTTTCTGTGGTTTTACGTTGCTTGGAATTTCGCCACTTTTTTTGCGATTTCATTCAAAATAACAATATGTCCAAAAGCTGAAATTTCAAGAGCTGTGGTTCTAGCATAAACAACCACCTGAGGGGGGATTTAAAGAAATTCTTCATAATAAAGGAAAAGAACGACGATCATGGTTTTAGCATTTGCAAGAAATACAGACCCACGCTTCAAACTCTTTTGCAGACTTATTTTTGAAGTGAACCGTTCTTGCCAATCCATTTTTCAGTTTACTTCGCACGGAATCGTCTCGCCTACGTGATGACCCACTGGAGAAAAGAATCAATCCACTGTGATGATGAATACTAACAGGATTTTCTCGTGGGCATATTTTCAGGAGGCGGTGTAAGGTTTAATAAAGATTAAGTGTAGCAAGGTGGAAGCGATTTAGAATTACAAGGAAAAAAAAGTAATCGACAAAACTATTATTTTCTGTTGCAGTAGCACTTTAAAAATTTTACTATGTAGAAATGGTGACAGGTGAAAATCCCCGAAAACAAAATCCCCGATCCAAAAATTCCCGAACGAAAATCCCCGAATCGAAAATCCCCGAAAGGTGAAAATTCCTGAAACTAAAATCCCCGAAAGGTGAAAATCCCCGAAAACAAAATCCCCGATACGTGAAAATTCCCGAAACGAAAATCCCCGATACGTGAATTCTTCATTTGACAACCTCCTCTAAAACTCTGCCGGTTCGATTCTCAATCGACGCGATATTTTTCTCCAGTTAGCTGGCAATAAATGCAAATTTAAAAACCCCAAAAAATCGTAGAAAGCCGGAAGTGATCTTGCTAAATTAACTAAGTGGGAAATAAGATGGTAAATTAAAGTCAAAATATCTTTTCTTTTTGACAAAAAAAAACGACATTTCAAAATCGCTGCAGCAGAATTCGAACTATGGCTATATCGCAAAAAAAAAAATTAATGACGCTACGCTTAAATTGGAATGTGGAAGCTCCTGGTAAATATGCAAGAACCACCTGATTCTTGGTTGCATTAAAATGCCATAGAGCGAGCGTTTGCAGAAAGATCTGAAATTTTGAAGACTTACTTAGTAAGTTATCGCAATGAGGTGATCTTTTTTACGTCAACAGTTTCCGCTGAACTATAAGCGAAAACAACGCTCGCAGAGGGGACTGTAAGTTTTAGAGGAGGTTGTCAAATGAAGAATTCACGTATCGGGGATTTTAGTTTCGGGGATTTTCACGTATCGGGGATTTTCACCTTTCGGGGATTTTCACCTTTCGGGGATTTTCGATTCGGGGATTTTTTTTCGGGGATTTTCACATGGAGCCGTAGAAATATACTAAGTAGAGGGCTAGCATATTCCAGCATTAATAGGCCTCCAGGGATGCATTGAATGCAGCTGGGGAATTCGTGAAGAACTTATCCGACTGGCAGTAGGTTTACAACTCCAGCCTTTTTTACGTAAATGTATAATAAGTCTTAAATAATTTTAGGTATTTTTAGAGACGGAGCGTACATTTAATTTCGGGGTAAAAAACAGGTACGAGCATACTTCCGGCTTCCATCAGCATTACACCGAGGCAAACGGGTAATAAATTCAGCTCACCGATTATATTGATTGAAAGCAGCATGAGAAATTAATTTTTGAATGGGCAGCAGGCATGCATTTCCAAGGGAAAATTATTCCAATCAATTGTGAAGTTTAAATGAAGACCTTTGTTCGCAGCGTCAGTACACGGCAGAGGAATTTTAAGAAATCTGAAACCGATTTCTTGATTTATTCTGTTGCAGATGCTGACGGTTTCCTCTTTAGATGAACTACCCCAGTAACTAACATCAAGTCGGAGCTGGAAAATCTTCAATGAATAGTTTCAATTTCAGCAAAGATTTTCTTAACCGATCCGAATTTCCACGCTCCGAATGGAAAGCGAGTGCCATCTCACTCACGCTGAAAATGAAACTCTTTCGGCAGAACCGAATTCCAGTCCCAGGAAGTTTGAATGAAAAGTAGAGGTACTGTTCTCAGGTTGATTTTTCCATCTCGACATCATCGAATCGTATTAGCCTCAGTTCCTTCCTGAATTTTCAAATCAGAACCCTGCAAAAAGGTTAAAACGCACAAAACGCAACAAAAGCAAATATTGAGTGGTATAAATCTTCCAGCTCGAAGTATGAGGGTTTTCTAGAACGCAGACGCGATTTATTTAAAAAAACCTTGCATTTATCGATCCAATCCCCACAAACACAGTAATGTTATAAAATACGGAGCACGTGTTATACCTAGACTTATTAATAACAGCAGCGTCTTAGCCAACTCAATGATGAATACCCGCGTCACCCATTGTGGTTTTAGGACTAAAAATCTTTTATTTCATTCTGTTTATAATTATTCCAATGGAAGTGCTACAAGTTCAAAGTTGCTCATCACAGCATTTACTTGTGAAGAACAGTGTAAAATTTATCAACCGCAGAAATTGATTGTGAAGTAGGCCATCGAATTCCAGTGCTGATAAAGTCATTTTGAACGAGCTCCTACTAACAACACAATACTAAAATTGATTATCATCAAAATTGGCAAGCAAAGTAAGCTGAGTAGCAGACAGTAAAATTACCAGTAAAAATGTGCGAAAGCATGGAATTTTTTGGCATCTTTCGATCAATCAGTCTTGCCTGGACCGAGAGGAACTCTTGTTCAGTATATTATAATCAGAATTTATCAAAAGGCGTTCTTTCCAGTACTTGTTTAACTTGAGCAATGTGAAAATCTAATCTGTGAATAATCCGTAGAAAGCAGTGGAGCACACTGGACTATTGTTTTAAACGTTGTGCGCTACCCTGATTGGCTGGGATTGAACCCTTTGGAAAAATGGAGTTATCACCTTGGGACTACGCGGTTTTCGCAGCGGTCCTCCTGATCTCAGCATCTATTGGAATTTATTATCGTTTCACAGGTGGAAAGCAGAAAACTGTGAAGGTATACTTATTTCTGAGGAATTTTATTTTCTACCGGGACGAGCTCATTTTTCTTTTACTCATTTACTTATTTTTTGCTTGACTTTTTTCATTTATGCATCCTTTTCTAATTTCAGGAATACATGCTGGCAAATGGTAGGCAGAAACCAAAAAAAATGGAAACTTTCTGACGACACATAATAATGTGATGGAATAATAACTGAAAAATTTTAGGACAGATGTCTGCTTTACCGGTTGCTTTCAGCCTCATGGCTAGTTTCATGTCAGCCATCACAATGCTGGGTGTAAGCTCTGAAAATTATTTGCACGGGATACAGTTCCAATTTATAAATCTTGCTTACGTAATTGCCACACCTATGATTACGAGATGCTACTTGCCAGTATTTTACAATCTCCGTGGGACATCAGCTTATGAGGTTAATCCGTTAGTCGAGGTTAATCAAAGTCGAACTCAAGTTCAAGCATTCTATTATTCCTCTAGTATTTGGAGAAGCGATTTGGGCGTGTGGCTCGACTCTGTGCGTCAGTTGCATTTTCGTTACAAATGACACTCTATACTGGAATCGTTTTATATGGTAAATCAGTTAGAATTTTTTTTCCGACAAGGAAGGGGAACTGATAAAATTTTGTTTTGTAGCCCCGTCTTTAGCGCTCTCAGCAGCCACTGGAATCAATACAGTGTTTGCGGTCCTCTCAATTGGAATCGTCTGTACTTTCTATTCTACGATTGGTGGGATGAAAGCAGTCCTTATCACCGATGTTTTTCAGGTATAGATGAGAATGACACTGGAATTTCCTCCAGAATTCCAGAAGAAAATTAAGAGAGACAGAGAGAATGAGAGACTAATAAGTTCTCTGGCTTCTAGAGCCTCCTAATGTTTGCGGCCATCTATTGCGTCATTATCAAAGGGTCAATTGATCTTGGTGGAATTACAGGGATATGGTCTAAGGCTCTGGAAGGAGGGCGAATAGAGTTTTTCAAGTAAGACATACGAAACAATGATGCTACTTATAATCCCAGGAAGAAAAAAATAGTGCTACTTTCACCAGTAGCCCCGAGTCCGTACAGCAGCAGTACGGATAATAATAACACTCCCTGTCGTAACCGTAAACCTTAAGGTTTCCTAATGAGCATTAGCGACCGTTAACTGCTCTTTTCCTATCTTAAACACTAGACAGCTTCTAATGGTCCTCAGAACACTATGTAATGAGACAAATGACCGAACTACTCCAATTCTCAGAGGTCAACACTTTTCTAGGAAAATTGTATTATTTCTTTATCACCTGGTGCTTTCTTTTCGTCGGAATAAAGCATTTCTGTTTAAAAAAGAAAGAAAAAAGTTCTGAGGCAGAGAGAAAGCTGTTGGGCGACGGGGGTTGCAAAATTTTCGCAAGAATTGGTTTCGGGAATCTTTCAGGATTCAGAAGCGTCGTTCTGTACTAATAATCTGTCCATCGTAAAATTTTGCTAAATCAAAATCACTCTTAAAAGAAAAGAACACTTTCATAATGAATCCTAATTTTCTAATAATTGATGACGGAGCTTTTTAGAAAACGGCATCGGAATATTCTGACCTAATTTCTTTACTTTTGTGTTCTCTTAATACTTTGCAGCATTGACATGGACCCTACAGTAAGGCATACAGTTTGGACCCAAACAGTGGGTGGAATCTTCATGTACTTGTCGATATATGCTGTCAACCAAGCACAAGTTCAGCGTCTGCTCACAGTCAGGTCCTTTACTTTTCTGGAAATTTAGATAGCAACTGAAAATTAATACATATTTTAACTTTATCTTGCAGGACGCTGGAGGAGGCAAAATGGTCGATGTGGATCTCACTGCCCATAATGATGGTCTTAAGTTTTAGTACTGGATTTGCAGGACTCGTCATGTACGCTAAGTACGCAAACTGTGATCCATTGTTGCAAGGGCGAATTTGTTCAGCTGATCAGGTGGGCCGAATAGAAATTATGCTTAGAAACCTCGGAAAATCCCAGCCTACTGGTGAGACGATATGCATTATAATTTATACATTGCATTTTTCTTTCTAGATTTTACCCCTCTTCGCGGCTGACACGCTTGGGATTTACCCAGGGGTGACTGGACTTTTCATCGCAGGGCTGCTCTCAGGCTCCTTGTCCACGGTATCTTCGTCTATCAACTCCCTAGCAGCTGTCACATGGGAGGACTACATTTTGGTAAAAATATGAAAAAGAAACAAGCTCTGCGTAGACCGGCGTAAACCTACTAAAACCACTGTTTCCTTCCCAGCCGATTCTTCGTAAACCTCCATCATCCCTGGCTACAGCTCTCTGTAACAAATTCCTAGCCTGTACTTTTGGACTTGCTAGTATTGGACTTGCTTTTGTGGCAGCTAACCTCAAAGGTGTGCTACAAGCGAGTTTGACAGTTTTCGGGGTCGTTGGTGGGCCCTTACTAGGTCTCTTTACGGCGGGGATGATCCTTCCATTTGTGAGTCAACGAGCAGTTGTGCCTTCATTCCTTCTAGCATTGGCCTTTGGATTCTGGATTGGTTTTGGTGGACCCAAGCCCCCGGTGGGTCGACTGAGCGGTGATACCTCGGGATGTCCTTACGTTCCAGAGTCAGAATTGAAGTGCAGATCTTTTAATAACGAAACATCATCTTTGCCGTAAGTACTATTTTTATGCGTGGTTCAGCAAATACCAAGCCTTCAAAGCCAAAATAAAATCAGCAAAGAAAAACATAAAGAAAACCCATAAAAAAATCCGAATCAAAGGTCCGCTCGTGCATGGTTTTGTGCTGATGAATTGGAGATCTACTTGCTGATTTTATTTGGCTTATTGGGAAAATCCGTAACCAACACTAATGATTTTTTTTGGGGGGAAATAGGGCAAATGAGTATTTTTATTTCTACCGAATCTCATACATGTATTACACATTGATTGGGTTCAGCATCACGGTGCTCCTCTCTGGGATTATCTCAATATGGTTCCCACAGCCTACTAAAGTAGGAAAAAATCTTCTTAGTCCGGTTATTCATGGTCTCCTAGGTCGGGATGCTGAAGACGACAACGATTCAATTGAAATTCCAAAGGTAAAACCCTACCACCTTCCTCAAATTAAGATGATCCACGTATCTTCTTCTTCCAGATGGGTGCTGTTGAAATTAATGGGGATATGAGATTCATTGAAGATTGCCGAAATAAAAACATGAAGACGTCAGAAGAAGAACATGATCAGTGCAATAATCATACAGCGCTCTAGGAGCCACTACAGCGTTTACACACGCGGAGTAGACGTGTACTTCAAAACTGCCTAATTCCACTCATCCTTGTTTTTACCAATGGCGGAGGCAACATATCCACGGAACTTGTAGTACCGTAGTCTAAATTTTTTTAAAATTATCACCTCTTTACTTAGAGAAAAGTATCAATCAAGGTCAGGACCAAGAATACCGTGCAGGTATAAATTAACGTCTGGAATGTTTAATTTGGTCTTGCAGGAAAAAAATATCAAGGAAAACACGGACCTTTTTTTATGAAAAGACTGAAAGAATTTCTTATTAGATTTTCATTACAAAAAAGAATTCCAACAAATAAATATTGAGACTTTTGTATCGAGACAATGTAACTGTAACTAATTAGAAAATTAAAAAATGGAGTCAATACAGCCCAATCCAAGCTTATACCCCACTAAATTCACAATATTCTTTTACTTTCCCAATGTAAAGTTCACTGCCTCGAGGGAAATTGACGAAGCTTGCTTAGCTAGACATTAGAAAATGAAATCTGCGAATAGGAATTAATTTCTTTTTTCCTCGAACTGAAGGTGTCCTTGATCCATAGTTCAATTTCGACTAGTTTGGAAGATGCAGGAAGCTGAAAGGCCACAATTAGGTTTAGATACACATACACAATTTGCATGAAACAAAATGATGAGGATGAGCTAGTCCAGCTATTCCCAAGCATCATGATAGCCTTGTCCTGTCATCCTCCATCCCATCGCAAGAGGATTTTGTAACGTATCCTGTATTTTTTTTTGACAGGTGAATCTCACGTTCAACTAGTAGAATCTTTATGGTAATTTTCTGAGCGGGTTAACTATCTCTTAATAATCGTCAATTTGGAGATAGAGACTCACACGCGACGCGAATTTTATTCTGTTCAGGTAGATGTTTCAGGATTGCAAAGTTTAGACTTTGATTTGTGATGTTCATTTTCTGAGAGTGACAGGGCAGGGTGGAAACAATAGACACGGAATTTTAAAATTCCTCGTTAACTTTACTTTCTTAATTTGACAAGGGTTGAAACGGCTGTCTGTGGAGTGAGCTGTTCCACGGGTCCATTCAAGAAGCTATTTTTGTTGTGCGTTCTGTAGCTTTGGTCTGTAAAACACGCTGCTGCAGACATATCTCAAGTTTTGTAAGCGACGATGGACTTTTCGGCTGAGGATCTCTCCTTACGCTTCAAGTGGCCAGAATATGTTGTTTTTGGAGCGATGCTCGGAATTTCGGCTGGGATTGGAGTCTTCTACGGATGTTTCGGTGGAAAGCAGAAGACAACATCAGAATTTTTGATGGCGAATAGGAGTATGGGTACGTTCCCGATGAGCATGTCACTCATAGCCAGGTGAGCTGAAAATAGTTTAATGGCTAGGAAACAGTTGACTTTAAACTTAAAAAAATTTAAAGTCAATTTGAAATCTGTAAAATTCTATAAACTTAAAAAAACAGACTTCAGAGATTTTTTATGATTATGCCAAAGCAAGGGATGAGGGAATAAACGCTCATTTGTAATTTGCCAATGACGTCTAATTCAAAGATGCTCTTTTAGCTTTATGTCCGCCATTACTTTGCTGGGTACCCCCGTGGAAATGTATCGATACGGAACGCAATACTGGGTCATTGGATTCTCCTATTTTATTGTGATGCCTTCTGCAGCTTACCTTTACCTTCCAGTATTTTTCAATCTCCAAGTCACATCTGCCTATGAGGTAAGCCACTATTTTTACTATTAGGGCTTCTTAAAAATTTCAAAAATATCATGTATATCATTTATTGTTTAGTATTTGGAAATACGGTTCCACAAATCTGTGCGACTATTGGGATCAGCGATTTTCACAACGCAAATGGTAATTTATTTGCAAGCACCTCAAAAGTACGAACTAAAGCTTCTGACTTTTTTAGAGCATTTATATGGCTATTGTCGTGTACGCTCCAGGTAAGATATATCCTACATTTCCTACCAATCTAAATAACTTGTGATAGTATTTAACATTTATTGTCACCTCGTTATTTGCAGCCCTTGCACTGAGTCAAGGTACTAGAAATTTTTTTAAATTTTTTCTTAAAATTTTTTTTAATGTCGTTTACTCTCCTATTTAATTTCCTTTCCCCGAAAATAGTGACAGGAATGAACGTTTACTTTGCTGTGGCTGCTATTTTCATCGTCTGTATCTTCTACACCGCTCTTGGAGGGATGAAAGCCGTCATGTAAGTTTAAAAAAAAATTGCAAATTCAATATTTAAAAATAATTGAATATTTTCCTTTAGGTGGACTGATACTTTTCAGGTTAGTTAAGCCCTTTGCTACCCCATCTTATAATCGGATTTTAATTAAAAAATGTGAATGACTTTATTCTTTATTGCTATTTAGGTTGTAATAATGTTTGCTGCGATGCTCATTGTAATTGTAAAGGTAAATCTCAAAACTTTCTAAAAATTATTTGGCGAAGTTCATTTAGCTATAGTATACTTTATCTCTAATTTTACCAAAAGGGAGCAATTGATGTTGGCGGCCCATCAGAAGTTTGGCAAACTGCTGTAAATGGATCCAGAATTGAATTTTTCAAGTAAATCGTCCTATATTATGTTTCTCTGTCGAGTAAATAGTAGTACGATATCAAAATGTTGCAGCATGGATCTGGATCCTCGGACTCGACATTCCGTCTGGTGTTTGATTATTGGAGGATATTTTACATGGATCTCCATATACGGTACCAATCAAGCTCAGGTGCAGAGATACCTCACAGTACCCACAATAAAGCAAGCTCAGAGGTAAGGAATCCAAACTGTACCCTGAACAAAAACTTCTGAACCGAAAGCTTCATTTTTTCCCAAGGGCAATTTGGATAAATGCTGTTGGACTTTTTGGTCTACTCACAATTTGCTGCTACGGAGGTTTGGTCATTTACGCTAAATATCATGACTGTGATCCACTCACCGTCAAGCGAATCAAAACATCAGATCAGCTCTTTCCACTTTTCGTAATGGACACGCTTGGTGAAATTCCAGGTGAGAATAACGGGCGATGAGTAGAAATTTTCAAAAATGCTTGCCGTGGGACCTTAAAGAATTCGGTCCTCAACAGTTTCCACTGGTAATCCTCAGCGGCAAAATGCTGTAGGTAGTCTGACTACCTACAGCATTCGGATTGGCAAAACTCCCATTCCAAATCGGTAAAAAAGAATTCCTGTAGCCAAGTAAGAGGAGCCCGAATCGGGGTTGGATGTCGGGGTTTCTGAAAATCCCACGGTGTTTAGACAACGTTTTTTGGTCGCTGGCTCCCACACAGTAGTGTCCTTTGATGATTCCCTTTCCTATCTCCCAGCATTAAAAACATGTAGGAAAAATTTGGGTAAAAAGTCAATTTTCTAAAGTGGGAATTAATGAAAAACTGATTAGCACAGGTCCTTTACCAAAATACATAGACTTGAAGGGCACCACCGTCTGGAAACGCAGCGGCCGAAGAAAGGATTGTCTAAAAAGGATGGGAAATCCTAAACTAAAATCTCATTTGCCGCTTCGCTGCAATACTACCGTATGATTGATTAACGTCGCGATAGCGGCCACCCGCTCACAACCACACAATCCCGTGTCG
>JABASM010000290.1:0-26714 GCA_019776545.1 Brachystomella parvula
CACTTTTTTCCCTAATTTTCTCCCAAACAAAAATCGCTAGTGTCATCACCCGGTTAACGAACGGAACAACAGTGCTTAAAACACCCTGGAGTTTCTGGAGAAAGTCCGCTTTCACTCTGCCCAAATTAACCGAAAAAATTAAGACCAATGATAAACAGTTGGATTTGGAGAATACTCTGTTTCGAGTTCTCTCTAAAGGTAGACGAGGGAGAGTTCGGGGTGGTAAAAGCCTGGAAAACTTCTCTGATAAATCAGTCCAGCTCCTGTAATCTTGTCAACTACCTGGGAACTTTGAATACACTGCATATGAATTATGAGCCACGGATTTTCCACAGGGTACTTAAGTTGAGTAATACCACGAAATTTCTCAAGTCAAGAAAATCCTGTCTCAAAAGTACGAAGAAAAAACCTATAAAATAATACCGCTCTCGTCCTTCTACATAACGTTAGCCAAACAGAAACTCATTAAAGGAAAATTGTACAATTAGGTACAACTTAGGTGGAGATTAATGAGGCATGAGACAACGGCTATCAATCCCCCCACATCTCTATTTGTATTACAGTATTACATTTATTGTCAAATTCAGGCAAAACAGATCTCTCTCTCACTCGCTCACCCTCACCCTTACTCCACAATTCCCGTATTTCTACAATGGAGAAATATTAGTTAGTTATCCATTAGGTACACAAGCATTTGAACTCACCCTTAGATTCATAGGGTAGAACCCAAATCTTCAAACTAGTACTACGATGTTCTGGTAAATAATTTGGGGGAGGGAAAACAGTTGTACAGAAAGCAATACTATTTGGGGCCAGTGAGTGGAGAAATTAGATGCATTCCAATTAAGAGTAATTGATTTTCCACTGAAAGGCTCGGTTAATGGTATGTATCGCTGAGCTAGCCACCTTGCTCAGATAAATTTTAAAAACTAATCAAAATCTTTCAAAAAATAAGGAGGTGTCATTCATTTTTTTTTAACTTCAGTTCTTCCTCCGTGACAAAAAAAAACTTTCACTTTCACCCTTCACACTTTCCTTCTCATCTTTCTTTCTCTTTCTCTGTAATTCTCTCCCAGTTCATTTTAAACTTTTTTCTCCTATGCGGGTGGTCAGGATTTAAAATGCGGGTATGGGATGCATGAGACATGGGAGTGAAAACTCTTTCAAATAATATGTAAATAGACTTTAATAAAGTGAGGAGGAGGAAAGTGGGGAAAGCCTGCATCTCTCACAAAAAGAAGGATGCGTAGGAGCTTATTCAAAACCAAAGGAAGAATTTTGAATGAAAAAAGTATAAATTAGCGAATGAAAAAATGATGCGGAAGTAGTAGTTTAATTTACTTTTAGAACTTATTTTATTTTATTTTAATACTTTTTCTTGAGCGAATAGGGTAAGATCTACGACCAAGAGATAAAGATCATCTTTCTGCTTTTTCGTGGTGTTTGGTGATCCAACTGTATTTCCCTTGTGAGTTGTGAGTTGACTTAATTCAAATTGAACCCTTCCCTTTCTGTAGTGGCAGTTGATCCTCTGAATTTTTTTTTTCCCCTCAAGTTAATTTCTTAATTTAGGGTCGTGAGAAGTGAAAGTAGTGAAAGCACCATATGCTTCCCTTCTTACCGCTATTGGCAATTTCTTTCCACCCTCCGAGCAGTTGCTTCGCAGAAGTAGTTCTTTCTTAATTCTGTAATAAGATCAGGAAAAAAAAAGTAAAAGACGGCAGTTGATGTCATTACTTCACACTTCCAACCCCTTTTTACAGCATGATCGTTTGAACTGAAGAAATTTCACCCAAGTAAATTCGTGGGTTAATTTTTTTGCAAACTCAGAAAACAAACTTGCGGAAAAAGATGAAATTTTTTGCACTTTGCATTCTGTGACTGTGACAGGAGAAATTCTCAAATGTGAAAATCTCAAATTTGTGAAAATTTGGTGTAGTACTTTCACAGGTTTGAAATTTCCACATGTTTGAGATTTTCACATTTTTGAGATTTTTGTTTTTGAGATTTTTACATGGAACCGTTTCTGACACTGGAAGAATTTACTCGAAAATACCATTAGCCCAATAATTCGAAGTTAAAATAGACTTTCGGCTTGCCCGTTACACTTTGCATTGTCCGTTTTAAACCTATCGACTAGACGTGCTTCTGGATGCTTGCATGAAGATTTGCTAACAACAAAGTATTTCCCTATTGCAAACGAGGCTCAATATATTTTTCTTTACGTTTCTAGCTCAGAACAGGCTTCTCAAATTTTCCGAATTTTTTTCCGACTTTTTCAACAGGAAAAATTCGTTCAGTGATGAGTCACTCCATGTAAAGGAATTGTAAGCGCCTCCGTATGATTTTCGAAACATAATGAGAGACCACTCGGCTCATTCTGCCTTCCAGACTTTCCCAGATTGAATCTGCTCAACAAGTTTCTTAGCTATAAAAATAGAATTACGGAGAATAAATTCCACTGGTAGATGAAGATAGGAAAATCATATTGGGAAAGTAAAGGAATGAAATGAGAAGATTCCAGGAAGGACTAGAATATAATTTCTTTAGTTTTTTCCCCTTCTTATCAGAGAGGGAGAGAAAAAGAAAAAAGACGGAGAAATGTGGTGTTATACTATTTGATTTTAGAGGATCGTAATAGAAAACAGTAGGAAAGAAGAAGAGGAAAGTGGTTCGGAATGATTCCGATCCCTCTGCTATTCCTTGACTCTACTTTTTTGTGAGAAAATGAGAAAGTGGGGGTTGCTTTCCCTCTCTCTCCCTCACCACCCAGTGAAAGATCTCCTTTCACTATTTTTCTATGTGGAAGGATCCAATGCCAAAACCAAAACCCGCCGACTCTCCATTCTGATCTCAGCCTCGCGTCCTCCCAAACAACTACTAATGCACCACATCAACGTTCAAAAACGGAGATCTTGAGTCTCAGTTTCTCTTCCTTTCTCTTCCACCGATCCTCAATTTTTATATTTCTCCGTTTGAATAGTAATTCTAGGCCTCATTCTTTCTCTGAGTCCAGCAAGTGAAAGAACTGGAGAAAGTTAAGAGGGAGGAAGAGAACCCTTGATTTCAATTCCTCTAATTCAGTCTGTCCTCAAGGCAAGAACAATTTTCACTGTCCACAGACAGAAAAAAAAGAGTGAGGTACAAAGGGAGACTTAAATTGATTGAAAGAGAGTTAGGTGGTCCGCTGCATAATTTCCTCGAGGCTAAGAATTTTTTCCACCCTTTTGTAGTCCTACTCTTTCTCATCCCTTTACTAAACGTAACTTTTACTTTGAGAAAAGTTTTCTCTTTTCTAACTCTTTCCTTCCACTGCCGTGCTCATTCCACTATCTCACTCAGGCACTACTGGAAGGATGTAAATCTCTGAAGAGATCTAATTCTAAATAAGGTGACAGGGTTGCACTATTTGCATAAGAAGAGAAGAAAAAAAAAGTGAAAGCAGAGTCTGGGCCTCAAGTTTTATTATTTAACTCTTCACTCATATTTATTGTTTTACTGTCAGTTTCATATGGCTTATCTTTAGCTCCTTTAACCCTCTGCTAAGGAAATTTAGGCGACAGATTCTAGAAAAAAAAGAAACAGTATTAGGAAGGCGAGTAGAAAGTGTAGTGAAGTGACGGAAATGAATTTGAGTTTGTTAAGACAGAACATTGATTTTTGAAGAGGCTCGTTTTGAGCTCTCTACTTTTATTTTTTTGTCAACGTGAGGAATCAAGTCAGTGATCTGGACTTAACCAACGACCCTGTTTTTGCATAAGCAAATACAGACTTCCTCACTTCATCTAAGGAAACGAAGGAAGGAGAGTGGAGCTCCTTCCCCTTTCAACTATACCTTATCTTCAGCCATCTAAATTGACGCCAAAGCTAAACTTCAACCCTCCTGTCACTGAAAAATGGGAGCAGAGAGGAGGATCGTGATTCTCTTATTTCTTTCCATCGCTTCTCAACAGTTTCCTTCCGTCCGGTCGAGTACCGCATCATTTACAGGTTAGAAATCTCATAAACAGATTATCCCATTCAATCTGCTTAGTTTTCCCGACTCCTGTTGAAAGTTCACAAATTTTCTCCCGTCACTTTCTTCCTTTGTCTTTAAAATTGAGGATGGGAAATTAAAATTCAATTCAAAAATATTGCAGCTTACGTAATCTTGAGAAAAATTTTTGGTGTCAGGTAAAAATACGAAAAACAAAAATCCCAAATGTTAAAATCCGAAGTGTGAATTCCAAATGTAAAAATCCCAAATATTTGAATACCCTAAATGCGAAAATTAACTGTATACTGTTGAGTTGCTAGGTTTTTAGGCTTCCAAGCATATGATCCTGTAACTCAACAGTTCCTGCAAACTTCTAATTTTTCCTTTGGGATATTCACATATAGGATTTTTGTTTTTGGGATTTTCACAAACGGGATTTTTGTTTTTGGAATTTTACATGGATCCAAATTTTTAAGGGGGTCGTCTTGCACACGTATAATTTTTTTGTACACAACTTTTTTCAAATCTCCAAATTAATTAATATATTTCAAATAAAAATCTAGGCTTGCTTCACGTGAGTAGCAAGTTTTAAGCCAAAATCGCGACAGACTGAGCTTACAGTAAGCACTAAGGGATGCTGCCAATAAGCAAGCGATGCTGCGAGCAAAATCCTGGTTCATAGTTTCCATACGCTAAGATTCCTCCTCAACTTCTCCAAAATTATTTAAAGATTTTCTCAAAAAAGGTCAATTCCTTCTGAATCGTTCAGAAGTTTGTCCTTCTTCGATTATAAGAAACGCCTGATTTATAAAACCGAAAAAGGTAGACTTTAAAAAAATCCTGTAAGTCTTGTAGCATTCTTTGATTAGAAGGTAGCTGAATCTCGTTCGGAGAGATAATTTCTTCAGAAGTTTATAAGGAGATGAGTTTGAGAAGAAAAATAAAGGGAGTAACCTTTATCAATTTCCGACTGACTTTCTCCTCCTTCTTCAAAGACTTTAATACTCTCTTCGTAAGCTGCTTTCACTCTTATCGTGCAAAATAAATGAGGAGTGATGACATTTCCTCTTCTCAGACCACCTGTTCCATTTCACTCAAATATACTCATCCCTTCCTTAAAGGACGAGGGAGTTTAGCTTTAACTTTCTCTCACCAACTTATAAGTTACGCTTAAATACTTCTATCTTATACTTTCTCCGTGCTTTCGTCCGTGTCAACTTCCTTAGCTTCTCTCCGCTTATTTTTACCTACCTAAAGGCTACCTTCATCTTCTGGAAGGAGCTGGGGGCATATTCTCCTCTGTCTGTTAGGATTAGTCCAACAACAAACTGATTCAATTTTCTTTTTGGTTGAGGAGTAGGAGAAGGATTACCAAGCAGTTATCAATCAAAGGAAGCTGACAGGTAGTGGATAAGCATAGTAGCGGTGCTGGTGATGGTATTTTTTGGTCAGAGTACCTCTTCCGCCTCTGTCCACAAGTATTTCAAGTTCCGGGGGGAGAAGGGATTACAGGATGAAAATCATAGCATGTCTTTTTTGTTAATAATTAAGAAAGTGTAATACTTCCTTACCAGCGCCACTCATGAAAAATAATTGTTTGAACGCAGCATCCGCTATTTTTAGATCTTTTAGGCACAAACATTTAGATCAGGAATTGCCAAAAAATCCAATGGCCCAAGCCTTGCGAAAACGTCATACCTTCTTTAGCTAATGTTTTTGAGGGAATGAATAAATTTTAATTCTAAAATTTTGGAACGTTTGTTCCATTGTATTAAAACCTATGATCCTGATTTTGGAGCAAACTCGGGAATTTTATAAATTGTTGAGCTCTACTAACAATAACTGGGATGTGGAAGGTTAGCAGAGTACTTTTCCTGTTTTCAGGCGGAGAAAGAGAGTTCTTTCTCCTGGATGTTAGTGGAGATTAGGTCAATCCAGCGGCAGTCAAAAGGAAATAGATCCCTCCAAGTACTATT
The DNA here is from genome assembly GCA_019776545.1 of Brachystomella parvula. Lineage (NCBI taxonomy): Eukaryota > Metazoa > Arthropoda > Collembola > Poduromorpha > Brachystomellidae > Brachystomella > Brachystomella parvula. The sequence continues at coordinate 5,953 of JABASM010000290.1, forward strand.
TGCCTACTTGAAAAAGGGTAGTGGAAATAGATCAAGGATGAGAAGCTTACTTATGTGGAGTAAAGTGGTATGGACATTTTGAAGAGGTTCTGTCCTCAGTAGTTAAAATCAAATCCTACTATTGTTTCCTTTCAACTCTAATTCTACTGTACTAGTACTCTCCCTCCTACCTCTACTAACTTCCATGTCACTTCAGAGAAGTTTTCTCCGCTTCCCGCCAGCCTTTCCAATTGTTCCCCTGTCCACCTTTATCTTCAAATAACTTATAGCCCTCTGGCTCGTATTTTGGTCACCACAGTCCAAAAATTTCTGTTACCGTAAATGTACTGACTTAAGCCCTGGCTTATATCCAAGCATTGGATTTTCAGCCCACGGCTCATATTGGAACTCCGTCTTGCGTAGACCTAGCTCCGATTTATTTTAAAAAATATTGGACGCACGAACTAGCACAAAATTCTAGGTTCTCTTAAGTTTTTACTTCCGATAGCTTCAACTGATTTTTCCTTTGCTAATTTAACCCCATTCAAGTTAAACTGGAGGTCAAATAACCGTCGCGTTCTACATGGATGGGCCCAGCTCATTTTTAAGAAGAAAAAGAATAAATACCGAATTTATTCCCGCTCAATGAAAAACTTGGATAAGGGACTTGGGGTAGCTGTACTGTAGAGCAACGTGTCTTATAATCACCCCGAACGCTCCCACTTGAATTAGGCACCGGCTTTTATTAGAGACTCGGCCTCCGTTTCGAAATTGTGTCTTGCAAACCCGGCTTCTGTTTCATTAAGACAGCCTGCTCCTATTAAGAATTCGACTTATATTAGAAAATGTACGGTATTTATTCTTCACTTTTAGTTTTTGAAATGAGGAGAACTGCGTGAGCAGGGACTAGGAAGCCTCAAGTGAAAATCATTACCATTCGTGTTGATTCCAGAGGAGTGAGAAGTGTGCGTACGGCTGGATTATCAAAAATTCTGATTTATACCCCACACAAATATACACATCTCCAGACGGACTGGATTTCCTTCCATTCAAATCTGATCTGATTTTTATTCCAAAGGAACTGCTGGAATCTCTTTTTTTTTTACTAAGAGAAAGCAGTGAAGCATTATTTTCTCCGACTCAGCTCTTTCTCCCCTTTCACTTGTAATCAGGAGTAGGAGAACATTGTTGGGGGAAATGAGCAATGATGTCCTCAATTACACAGGACAGAAGAAAGAAGAGTTAAAGGGAGAATACAAGAGTTCCTGATACAGTTCACTCTTCCTTGCCTCCTTTTGTTCTTTTCTATTCACAGAGAAAGAAAGTCCAAGAATTTCAAAGTTAGAGCTAATACAGGAATCTTAGCGTTTAAGATCCTCTTTTTTTTCTCTTGCTCAGACAGGGAAAGTTGATAGTTAAAACTGAAAAAATCAGGGTTTCCGTTACTTTTCTCTTTGTTGAAGATTTTTTTCTTTTGGTCTTTTCCGTTTTTTGGTTTTCAATATAATATTAAAAAGTGAGGAGGATAAAGAAATATTTTTTCCCGAACCTAGCTTTCACTTCATATCAGCTTAAATACTTTACGTGATCGAAAAACTTTTCTTCTTCTCTCCCTAACAAATTAAAGCCGGCTCACTGAATACGGAAGAATGGATTCCGATACTGGCATGTCAGGAGAACAATAGCCGATTTCAGAGCCTCAAATCTCGACTTTCTTGCTTTTTTTTTTTTTTTTGAACTGGGCCTTGGACCATACTAAGTCTTTTCAATTAGAGAAATTAGGGGTATATTTTCTTTATGAAAGTGGGTTGGTTTTGAAGTACTTTCTCCTGGCCTCAACTTTCCTATTACTACGACATAAGACTTTGAGCCTACCCTCATCTTAATCAAGTTTGAGGCGAGGGGGAGAGTTTCATTATCATTACGAGCTCATCAAGGAACAAAACCTTCCTTCACCTCACTTCATTTCTCGATTAGTTAATTTTAGGGGGTGGTGGAAGGGTCACTTCAGATTAGACTTGATTTCCCATCTTCCTCTCTCAGTTCCAAACCAAGTTCCAGTCTCCGCTCTATTACTCTCCAACATATTTTATATTAAGTATTTCTAAGTAAGGAGTGAAAAAAGATTCAATTTCCTCTTCACAAATTCCATCGTATTTGTTCTTGACATTGAATGAAGTCATAAATATGTTCAGAAACTCCTCATAACATTATTCAAATTTTTACTTCCTCAGAGAAATCCGTTTCCATTGGATTTCAATCAAATCTCCTCACACTCCCTCCATGCTTTTAGTCTCATCTCCCTCATAAATTGAAGTGAGCATATCTACAGCAGCAGCAGTATCATCATCCACCAGAATCTCTTCCTTCATTCCCTACTTTCCTACTTTCTCCGCAGTGCAGACAATTCAGCGTGGAAAATTAGCTGGACAAAATTTAGTTAAACAGATACAAGCGTCGTAGGGGGCCTCACTATACATGGGCGAAAGGTATTCAAAGAACTTGTTCAAAGTGTAGCAAAAATTCGGCGATTCTCGCCTTACCCTAAGCGGACTTTGGAAACTGTGCTTAACCATCCGGCTTTTTACAGCAATATTGAAGGATAAAAATGAATTCATTTGGAAATCAAAACCCTGTTTTAAACCGTGGCCCAAAAAAATTATTTTTCCTGCCTCAAAGCTGTGATGTACCGTGGTGCGGGGTGAGAAGGGACAAGCTGGGCTAAAAAAGGCACGGCATAAACCGGCATAGAAAATGTGTGTTCTAGCGGGATTAAGCGTTTTCAGCTTCTTATTATAATAAAGGCAGTCCTTTAAAGTATAAACCCTTTAATTTTTCACAATTCCGAAGCACATGTGCTTTTAAAGTCCAGTAGTAGGAAAACACTCCCCAACCTTAACTTTTCAAACTGAAAATGTTTCTGTGCTTAGGTAATCTTTCTGTTTTGAATTTCTGAAATTCTGAAAAATTCTGTCTCTTCTCACCCCGTCTCAGTCTCGTCACACCCCGCTTTACTGTATTTCATTTGGATGAACAGAATTCTAACACTATTAACAGAAGCTATGCAGGGCCTATTTTTCACTCCGTTTTTTTTTATTTGAATTCTGGCGATTAAAATTTTCAGGAATAAAATATTGGTAAATTGTCCGGGAACGCTTTTCTCTTTACTCCAAAGGAAAATTGAGAGTGACACAGACGGTAGGCATAGCTGGAAGTATGAAAATGAGACCGTTTAGAAAAATGTGGCTCCACTCTCCTCTTTGAATATGATATGATAGATTCACTTTCACTTACCCTCAACTCATTGGAAGAGAAAGTGGGTAAAAGATAATATAATAGGGAGAGGGTGGGATAGGATATAACTGAATATTTAGGATACTTGGAGAAGGACGACAGGTGCAGGAGAGGTCTTTTAAGTAATAGAGAATCTTTTCTTATCATCTCATTTTTCTTCGATAATTCTTTTACCATCCCTCAAAGCATATTATTATTACACTCTAACTTCCTATATATACATAAGATTTCAATCCTGGATTTCTTTCAATTTTCTATGTAGTATATATATCCCCGAAAAAAAAAATTTAAAATTTAGCTTGGTAATCGGCTTATAGCCCCTTTTTGGTTTATTCAGCTAATTCCTCTCACGGATTAATCTCTCCATAGTTGCTCTCAGTGTAAAAGCCAGTAGTTAAATCTTGATGATGAGTCTACTTACATCTCATATCTCCATTACTTTCTAAACGACTTTCTAAGGACGGAGAACTCTTTTTTTTTAGTTTTTAAAATTAAAAAAATGAGAGGCACTTACAGAGTTAATAGTAGTTTAGACCTTGAGCTAGTAAATGAATCAAAAGGATTAAGCCTCCTACTTCTCTTTCCAAATTTCTCTGCCCGACTTGCTCTGCATAAACGGTTTAAAAGGCAATTCCCGCTGATGGTCGACACATGCTTTCCCTTGTCCCCATGGACCTTATTTCCATCTTAAGCTTCCTCAACTTGGAAAGGAGATGAGAAAAGAAGAAGAAAAAGAGGGATCCCAAGGGAAAGGTCTAGGGTAAAGACACACCTGAGCTCCTCTTTTTCACTTTCTCCATTACCCCAAAGCACCACCGCGACCGGGGGAGTCCACCACCTCCTCTTCTCGACCACCACACCACGGATCCCCCACCCCAGAGCATGATGATCTCCCTTTCTCTCTTAGCAGGAAGTCCGGGGTTCTTTGGAAGGAGGGTAGTGGGGACAAAGGACGGGGGAGCATATGGAAAGCCTCACATTTCCCTCTTGTGTCATACTCAAGCATGTCATCTCCCATAGATCATCTGGGGGAGACTGAGTTTTAGGATAGGGATACGAATAGGGAACCATTTCATGAATTCTTCATGGATGAGAGCCTCAATCATCATCATCCCGTCTTGGAGAAAGAACTGGGAGGCAGGGCAGCGTCAGTGGACTCGAACTACCTCCACGTCTTCCAGTCCCCTACTATAGTAATGGATTGGAGTATATAGGCCGGGGGATCCTGATTTATGAGACTCTTGGAGTGAGAGCCTCTGTAGCCACTAATGCGTAAATCAGTGACCATATCCTACATGTAATCCAAACCTCCTTTGTAAAAAAAAGACAAAAGCCGAAGCGATGAAACTTACACGTCTCTGTTTTTCTTTTATCGTCTTTTCATCTCCTATCACGAGAGAACTACATCTTATCTCAAGTGTCATAATGAATGATGGATTGATTAGGAAGAAGCTCTCGGCTGGCCTTTTGTCAGGAAATGAAAATCTGCTTTCTCCAGGCAAAAAAAAAGCGGTCAAAACTGGCTTTTTCCATGATTTTTTTCTCTTTACAGACTTTTAAGTCTTCCGTCTAAAGGATATCACCACAATAGCGTTATGAAAGGTGCCTATATAGGGTCAAAGCTTCTGATTGTGATCACTTTTTTTAGCTCTCAACTTCAAGCATTGATACTGAACCCTCAGGTGCTGCCACGAGCCAATCTTCGCAGTGACAATTATCAACAAGGCTTTAGCTTAGGGTTTGGCATAGTGCCGTTTTATAAATCGCAGCGATTTAAGCGCAGCGATTTTTTAAAAAAGAACTTCCTGTTGATCACCATCACCCGCCGAAGTACGGTGATTGTGATCATGCGGTGGGTGATGGTGATCATTAGGAAATATCTTGAAATTTAATGGGCTGCGGTATAATTCTAGAAGAATATAATGCTTCTGAAGTCAGGGAAGAACAGTTTTAGCAAACTACAATAATTAGGATGCTAATTTTACCAAAATTTAATTTTTTTTTCGAATTAATACAAATTAGATCTACGGACGGGTTTGTGTACTAATAATGAGCTCTCAGCGCCTTGCGGCATGCCATGAAGGTCAAGTGTGATACACTCTTAGAACCAGGACGTCATGCCCTTTCGATTGACTTATCACTTGACCCAGGTCACCGAGGTCAGGTGACTGACTTCGGTGACCTCTTGGGGTCAACCTCTACCGGAACCTAATTGGGGAAAAGGGGCTTCAGTAGCCTATCGCTTATCCAATACTGACCTACTGTACAAATTTCTGGCGAATGCAGATGGGGGACTCAGTAATAGTATAGGCGGAGACACAAGGGAAAACTGCCAGGCTAACCCAGACTGGCATCGAGATGCCTTGAATACAGCATTAAAACAGCAATCTAGACTACGGGTACTCGTCTAATCACTGGCTTTACTTGGTTTGTGATTCTGAACCATCTAGGTGCCATTAAAACAGAAAAACCAATGAAGGTTCACATGATCACAATCACCCGACCAGCTAGATTTAGCATGGGGTGATGGTGATCACTTAATTAATTAGTTAATTGGAGGTTTTCGCTAGCGGTTTTTTACTCATTGTGTCGCTAGAGTACTATCGAACAATTATCTGTGAAAACGAATTTTTTACGTTTGAAACCGGCTACACCAGCTCAAATGCTGCAAGTCTACTTTGAATCTCTGCTTTAGTAATTTCTAGAGGCTTTCGTAAATTGAAAATTAATTGGTCAGCTGATTAACTTTTTACAAGTTTAATGGTTGCTAAATGTAGTCGAGAAAAGGAACTAAAGGTTGCCTATCTTCATTTTCCCACAAACCGCCTTTAACTATGCCAACGAACGGGTGATCACAATCACCCGCTGATCACAATCAGAAGCTTTGACCCTACAACTTTAAAAGAAACATTTAGGCTTTAACTCAGTATTCAGTGTAGAATAGATTGGTGAAGGTCATTTTTCAAAAATCAGTTTGACCTCTTGTCTGAGGTCCTCTTGACCTCTGACCTCAGGAGGTCACTTAAGGTCAACTGCTTGACCTCACGGACCTGAACAAAAGATAAGCCAGCTAAAAGCTCTAGATTTCTTGATTCCAAAAACATGCTACACTTAACCTTTTGACTTCTGACTTGACCCTTTTACAACATGGCTGCCAGGGGTCGCGAATCCTTAGACTAAACGTTAAATGACCTTTAGTGACCCGTTGAGAGCTAAAAACGTCAAGTGTACTACGTTTTTGGAATAACCAAGAGCTTTCGATTGACCCATTGACTGTCCAGATCTTTGAGGTCAAGGGGTCAAGGGTCATTTAGTGACCCTCTGAGGTCAAACCAATTCAAATTTTGAAAAATGACCTTCACCAATCAGTTCTACGCTAAAAACTGAGTTACGGCCGCCAGGTTTCTTTTAAAGTTGTACGGGACACCTTTCATAATGTTATTGCGGTGAGGTCCTTTAAAGGATAATGGAGGTTGCAATATGGATTCTAGGGAATGCAGTTTCATAGTATTAGGATTTTCAGAAGAAAAAAATTAATTTTCTACTGACAAATCTTCGGCAGCATTGTAATTCATGAGATTTTGGATGGAAAAAAATATTAATTTTTTGGCAGATGGCCTGCTTGACTACAAGTCTTGAGATAAAATGCTGCCTGAGCTCCATGATTCTCCGCCGATTACAATTACGAATGCTTAAGTTTTTATTTCTTAGTAGACAAGTTCCAAGGCATTAGTCAAATTCTGAAGGGTAAGCAAATTGGCCGTTCGCCCATCGGACAAGCTTGACTGATTCCTATATAGTACTTTCCTTTTCCTTCTGTGGTTTCGTAAGGGAGAGAGTATGAATTCGTCGTTTATCAAGGGGGTGAGAGTAGAATTCTTTCTCTTCCTTTTTTTAAAAAAAAGTATAGAAAAGAATTCAGAAAGAGAAAAGAATCTAAAGGAAAAGAAGAAGAAGAAAACTAAACTTTATTCTATCATAATTCATTCTCTTACGTGTAATTTAAGCTTGAAACTTTCTTTCCAATTCAATAGGTACGAAGAGAGTTTGTGGTTAAGAAGGTTATTGTTACACTTATTTGCTCCAAGAGCCATCCATTTCCACTAGGGTGACACATCCATTGACCAAATAAAGGATCAGTCCACCAGAATCCCTTTCCTACAATTGAAAGAAATTGGCTAGAAAACTATAAGTCCATGAATCCAGTTTTTTCATTCTTCTTTTTTAAGTTATCATTATTGCTTCTCAAGCTTAATAAAAATGTTCAAGGTGGAATCTGATTTTAAGAAAACTTTTTAGCTTATTTCCTTCTGCTCTGTCTTTCGCTGGTTCTGGATCTGTTTTCTCGTTAATTTATTCATACCCGAGGTTTTTGTTAGAAGAAGAGGGTAAACATGAATAAATTAATTTTATTGTTGCCATTGTTAGGAAAGAAAAAAAAAAAAATCACATTTGTAATCTGAAGGATCCATAGTTCAATTGAAGAGAGAAAACGAGGAAGAAAACAAAAAAAAAAAAATAGAAAGAAAGTTGGCAATCCCCCTGAATTTTTAGCCCAAGAAAAGAGCATAAAACGGAAAGGAGTTGAAGCATCTTCTTCGAGGTTATGGGAATGGATTGGGTGGGTGGGGGATAAATGCCTAAATTCCATTGTCATCTCAATCCCTTTGGAAAGTGTAAGATTTATGGAATTGTCTTCCTCTTTGAACATTGAAATAAATTGAAAGGATTCAGATGTGAGTGAGTGAGAGTCAATGAGAGAGGGAGAGTGGGGGTGGGTGTAGAGCAGAGTTCAATCGCCCAGGTCACCACTCCTACCCCTTCAGATCAAGTCATTGTCATTTTCCATTCTGAGATTCCTCAGTTGTCATCATACTGTAATCGTGGGTTTCCGCCCTGAATTAGAAATGATGGGAAGGAGAAAGCAGGGGCTGGAAGCCGATAAATGACCAGCCACTGGAAGAAAAGAACTGCTGGGAGGAGGCTTTTTTTGGAGTTGGAAAGGATATATAGGAATCTCATGGAGGTTATTCCTTGTATTCATATCCTCCTAACATATCATAACAATGGATTAGATTACCCATGCTCTCATACGAAACATTCTCACAAATTGGCTCGATAAATATTTCTCTATCCTTTGAGTTCCCTACTCTTTTCCCTGATCTCTTAGCTTTCTCTCTTCTGTCAATAGAGTTAGAGGAGGAGAAGTCCATGCCTAATGTGGTCTTTGCTGGATCTTGGGGAGTTTTTACGATCAAAGGAACTCAGTTCAATACAATACCTAATAAAGTCTGGTAGAGTTAATCCCAAAATATGCCGATCTTTGCATTTTTTTACTCCTCCTAATAATCCTGCTTTCTCTCCTCGGCGTCTTATCTAAAAAAATGTTTACGCTTTAATTTACAATGCTTTACAGTCGTAAATCTCCTCGGATTAAACCAATTAAACTTTTTCATAAGACCAAGTCAAGAGATTGTTCAAGTTCAGCGGATTGAAATGCTTCTCATTTTTTATTTCTGCTGCCGGGTGTTCTGTACCCTAAGAACGAGCAAACGGTGAAAGTTGAATAATCCTAGAATAATTTTCCGAAAAAAAGCTCCCAAAATTATGAGTCTTAAGACTCAGAATTTCTCTTTTCTGAATATCAAAGCTTTGATTCTAGTAATTCGCTAATTCGAGCAAGCGGCGCAGGTTGGAATTTGTTCCCAAGGTTCGCATAGGTAATTTTTTTTATTCTTTTGTTTTACTCAAGATTTTCTGGTAATTATTTTGAGCGATCATTTTGCTTTTTATGAAAATTGCACGGCTGTGAGGGTGCGGGAGAGGTTAAGTCAAAGATGAAATCAGCCTGCTAGTCCTTTTTGCCGTTCAGGAAAATCCGATTGGCTCGTTCACCCCGAGGAATCGATCTGCATTGCTGGGTTCGTTGGCGCCCAGCCAACATTTTTCTACCAAACGCACCGGCAAGCTAGAAAATGTTGTTCGATTCCTCGGCGCTAGCGGGCCAACCGGGTTTTTCTCGGGGAAAATGCTTAGAAAGCCTAGACCAGGCCTAGTTTATAATGTGACCTTTGACCTGGCGTCTCCCATTCTCGCACGGGCATGTCAGGCTAGTCTAATTATGAAAATTTTGGATTCTTGGGCAATTCAAGCAGATTCAGTGTAAGGAAGTGGGAAGTTTCGGTAGAGGAGGATCGCTCTAAGCCAAATAAGAACAACTGCTGCAATTTTTATTCAGCGTTTTTCCTCGCGCTCCTAAGTTCGCATTTTTTAAAAGAAATTTCTTTAAAATCTGTTTAGTTATTATTGGCAAAATTTGCACTTTGCTATTGGGGACACGATATTTTGATTTTCAGCAACTGGCAATACCAGCAGCAGTTTTATTTTTTTTTCTGGAGGAGGGGGTTGTGGCAATAATCCAAAGAATGACTGGTGTCAATAAGTGAAAAAACTCTACGAACCTTTGTTTCATCATCCGGGAAATATGGCTGTTACACATTTGGCGAGGTTTCCTACAAGAATTTTCATATTAGAACTGCTACTGTAAATTTTGAATTTGTTTACTAGAGTAAGTGAGTGGTCTCATCCTGGCATCAAAGCATCTGGCCTTTCCAGTAGCAGACGCTAATAAAGGGAAAAATCTAATTTTGGTTCTTCGTAATTGTAATAGAATTTAAATGGGAAGTCTACCCTTCCGTCTCTGAAAGCGGTTTTCTTTCTGCCATTTCCAATTCTACTCTCGTCTACTATTAGCAGGAGTAGAGGAAGGAAGGAAGGGAAATAGAACAAAAGGAGAAAGTACATAGGGAAAGGAGAGAGAGAGAGAGGGTTTAGTAGTGGTGTGAATTCCTCCTTTCAAACTCAACTTCATTGTTTTTACTACAAGGAGGAAGAAATGGGTTGGACAAAACCGAATTTACCCAATTTCTCTAAGTGTTAATTACCTTCCTAGTTTTTCAAAATGAGAGAAAGAGGGGAAAGGGCTTGAACTCAATACTGGAAACTACTTTTCTCAGAAGTGATAAGGGAAAAAGGAGAAAATAAGGCAGACGAGCAGTTTCTCACAATATGTACAGCAGCGCATTATGAGGGCAGGAGACTACTCAAGACTCACTCCATTCTATTACTTCCATTCTATTTTCTCCACTTTCTTAATGATCACCCAAAGAAAAAACCATCATACACCATATGTGATTAGCCGTCAGACTATGGCGCATTTGTAGATCGAGTCGATTCGAGATATTAGTACCTGGATCTAGCTTCTAAGCTTTTTTAAGCGCTTTCCCTTGTTTAAAATCACAGGTAAGGGATCGGCCAGAACCAAAATATTATTTGAATATTCTGCGAAAATGTTCCCACCAAATGTAAAAGTACTGTAATAATAATTACTACAGTATTTTTACATTTTTTATTTTTACTTACCACTTGCATAACAATTATTGTTATGCAAATGCAAGTAAGTGTAAGGTAATTGGAGTGAAGCCGGTAGCGGTAACATATGCAGCCTGTTCAACTTTTTCTCGGGAAAAGTTTTCTTTCCAGGCAAATGTAGTCAAGGCACATTTAATTAATTTTTTTTTAACTATTTTTTTTACCTTATTTTTTTTTTTTTTTTTTTTTTTTTTTTTTTGTAGAGCAATGGAGGTGTTATATGAAGCATGGTGAACGGGATTTTTCCTTCCAATCCAACGTTTCAAGAGTTCCACCAGAGTTAAAATTAAAGTTAACGCTAACATGATGACCCGCAACATGACTAGAGTTTGAGCATTAAAATTTCAGCATTATACTACGGTTGAAGCTAAATTGATTGAAGCAAAATTTTTCAAATCCAAAATTTATTTCAAAAAGGCGAAAAACTTTGTCCAAGTTTAAAATTCCTTTCGACTTTTTCTCGAAATGAAGTAAACCTACAAATCAACCTTTTTCAGAGGCCTAACATGTTTTCCCTTTACATGGTAAACTGTAAATAACTAAATTGCTTAGCTGATACCGGAACTTAAAATCAAGAGGCACGAGGGAAAGCACTTTTTCAGTTTCCGGCCCAAAGTAAGCTGTTCAATTAGGAAAGCTAAGGGGGGGATAAGAGAGCGTGGATTTAAGGAATTATTCTCTAATTCGGAAAAATTAAAAATTTCGTGAAAGCCTTCGTTTAATTTGTTAAGGTTGGGCGTATGTGGGTGTGTACGGCTTTTAAGATCTAGTCTGCACACAGGTTCGCTACCCTTTCCCCCTTCCAGTCAATTTCAAAACAGATGCTAAGCTTGGAATGGAAAACATCAAGATCTTGATTCGAATGTAGTGGATTAGGAGGAAAATCTGGAATCCCTTGCAGGAGTTTTGTATTCCCTCTTCTCATCGACAGGAAATGAAGTTCTGTCTCTTCATGTAATTGCAAAAGTGTTTGAGAAAAATAAATAAATGACCCTATCCATTATACACACTTTCACTCTCTTCCGTCTTCCTCTCTCTCGCTCTCTCCGTCTCTCCCGTCGTCTTGTGGTGGTTGACAAACAAAAGCAAATACCAGAAGTACTTTCTCCTGGAACCAAGACTCCCTCCTCACACCGCTATCACCTTCAAGCCTCGTAATTACGGTCGCAGACTACACTTACTATATTCCTAGATTAGAGTCCTTTCCTATTTATTGTTTCTGTAGTCTGTAAGTTCTTACCGAAATCCCATTACTCCTATCCAGGGGGTGGTTTCCTTGGATCAACGACAATAATTTTAAGGAAATCTAATTACTCTCAGGTCCTTCCGCCTCGTTTCCTTCACACAATAAACTTCGGGAGGAGAAAATACGGAAGACTACTACAGGAATACAGAGACTAAAACTTCAGAGGACATCAGAAGTTCCGCCGCTCTTCTTAATCATTCTGTCTTTTTTTCCTGCCCGTATAGACTATAATCAGCAAATTCCTTGTTCAAAGAAGGCAAGAACTCTCATATTCATATTTAAACAGAAGAAAAGCACAACTGCACTATTAAAAAAAGTATTTTTGAAATAATCACAGAAAATTTTGGTAGGAGAAAAATTTCTTGGCATTTTCTTGTTTTTTTACTTACGTTCTCAGCTTTAACTAAAGAAACTGTGAGAAAGCAGTTTTAAAATATTTATTAGTTCCAGTTTTAGTTTTTTTAGTTTTATTTTTTTAGGTGAATTATTTAACGAAATTCTGCTGGATGTAGTAGAGGAATTCATTTTTATTTGCTTCCAAGCTTTCGGAAACTCGCCGTTTCCTTCTTCAGGGAAAAATAGCAAAAATATTTTGTAAATATTTTGAATATATTTGTTTAGTTTTTGTTTCTAAAGGATTAGGGTTGTCAGAAGCCAAAATAAGTTCCTCGGATGGATTTCAGTGAAACTTAGCATGTAGCTAGCTCAGATCTATATCTCTAACTTTGGTACGAGACGGAAGTGTGGCATTGACCTTAAGCGACATTTATAGGTCACCAAAGGTCAGTCCCTTGATCTCACGGATCCGGACAAGTGGTACGTCAATCGAGAAGGTTGGGTCCGCTCATTCTAAAAATATACTCCACTTGACCCTTTTTGACCTAAAACTTGGTTGCTAGAGGTCAGTAAATGTTCCGCATAAACTTCGGCGACCTTCAGAGGCCATGTTTTAGTAGCTCAGCAGGGTCAAGAGTAACATATTTTATAGAATGAGCAGGCCAAGTTCTTTTGATTTATGCATTGCTTGCACATAACCTTTAGTGACCCTCAAAGGTCACAAAAGGTCATTGCCCCATTTTCACCTCGTACCAAAGTTGGAGGTATGGGGTTGGGCTAGCCACCTGCTAACTTTCATTGAGTTCGATCAGAGGATCTTATTTCGGCTTCTGACTACCCTCCCTCCTTTCTTTTTAATTCTTTTTGCCTTTCTTCTCCCCCGTAATTCTCAATATTGCTTGGTAATTTTTATCCGTCCACTCGCCGTATTTTTGTTCCGACGCGCTCTAAACTGTTATTTAGCTTGCTTTCACCGAGTCCATGAAATTCTCTTTTTCCAAGACCCATTAAAGAAACTCGAAGAAAATTATTTGAAGACATTGGGGATTCCTTTACTAAAATTTGTGAGTGAGAACTCTATACTGGCTAAAGGAGTGATGAGTAAACATGTGTGAACATGAGAACTGACATGGTGAGAAGAAATTGGAGAGTAAAAGTTGTAGTATTAAAGGAGTCTGAGAAAGGGTTGATTTCCTCCAGACTTCTTCTTTTCTCATCGTTGTTCTTAAGCTCTGAGCTCATCCAGGATCGGCTGATGCTGAATCTTCCTTCCAGCTGACTGGTGTTGATTCTCATGGAGAAGTTTCACACATACATCCTCGGATACTGGGATTGGAAATAGGAGGAGAGGACTGCTGCTGGTGGCTCCTGGATAGTTGGAGAGCGTCTGTTTTCATTTATACGAAAGAGTAAGCTCTTGAGAATGACTCTCTCTCTCTCTCCAGAGTCCTGGCCTCGTAGAAAGTAGGAATGAGAAGACTGGAGGAATATTCGGTGTGTGGTCCATCCCTCAACAAGGACGGAATCCTACTATGGATAGAGACAGATGCATTTCTTCTTTTTTTTTGTAGATTTAAAGCGAATGCTTTTATCTCACTGATCATCTCTACTACTCTACTCCTCTCTTTCCTCTCGACCACAAAGAACTACGGAATCACGTTCGACATCGGTCTAGATAAACATGACGAGGGGGAGAGAAGGATCCCATCAATTACCTTCTATTCCTCAAATAATCAGCCACACTTAAAGACACTGTCAGCTTTTCACGCTTCAAGCATTCATTCACTTCAACAGGCTCACGCTCTCAGAGCTAAACTCCATACTTTCACTACCATCTTTTCCAGAGTATTACTCTCCTCTCTCACCAAAATAAAAACAAATAACAAGCAGTTTGGGCTTAAGCTCTCGAGTAAATGAGACTCAAATAAATCAAGCTTTTACTTTCAGAAATTCCTTATTTTCATTTTGTACTTCCAGAGGATTCAAAACATTTTTTACTCCATAGCATTTTTTTTTTTTTTCTTGTCTTTTTTTTTTCAAAGTGCGAAGAGCGACTCTATAGGAAATCTTATAAAATATGGTAATCCTGCTAAATTTTTTTGATTACAAAAAATAGTTTCCACTGCTTTTTTTTTGAAAAGTTGAAAACTGAACTCGGTTATATCGATAGGAAAAGAAAGAAAATTTCTGGGTTTTAATCAGCTGGAAAAAGGAGAGTAATTGATTAGACTTCCTAAACTTTGGATTCTACTGAATCTGATTTGAATGGAAATGATTGACCCGAATATCTTGGGATTTTGCAAGTGGGGCAAAAGAACTTAGAAAAAAGATTTCTTATTTCCTGATTGGGCTTGGAAATTTAATTTACTCAAGAAGCGAGAAAACAGATTTCCACTCCAAGAAAAACGTTTAGGCGAATAGGGCCAGTATGTAACTATGAAGGAGAAAATTGAATCTAATAAAAAACGATGGGGAAGTGAATACTTTAGAATTCACCTATAAACAATACGGTAATTTGTTTTTGGAATGAGTCACTCAGAAGGAGAAAATCGTTCGCCAAAGACGGTTCTCTTATTCTGCTTTATTTTGTTTTTACCAAAAAGAAAAAAATTTACCTAAATTATTTCTTGAATCGGAAGGACCAGATTTTCTCCATGACTTTACGGTAATTTAAGTTTAGGCTTCTGAGGCAAAAAAAAAAATCAAGCTTTTCTTTTCATTATTTAAAATTTCCAGGTATTCGTTATTGAAGCGTGAATTGGCTGATAGGACGAGGGTTCAATCATTCCATGGATTGAAAAGAGAAAAAAAAATTAGAGTGTGTAGGGTTGATTGAATGAACTGAAATGAATGAGTGGATTCCTCATCTCACTTTCTCCCTGCTGCTACCACATCCTCTTAAAGGCTGAAAAGACGAAGAAGGGAAAAGAATTGGCTCAGATTTTTGTTGAATGTGCTGGAAATAGAAGGGAAGGAGTAAGAAAGGGGTGTAGGGCTTGGGCTGATGCTGAGCTAAAGGAACAGCAGCCGAGCAGAGAGAAAGTAGAGACGAGTCAGGCGTGTAGACCTAAGAATGAAAATCAGAATCCGTTCGACTCCAATTTCCATTTGTTATTAGTTAAATTTGACTAACGCTTCTAAATGAAGGAGAAAGTTTCCTAGGGTTTGTGGTGGTAGTCGTTCTGGTGGAGGAGAAAGAAGAGAGTTCCAAATGAGTCTGAGGAGAAAGCGGCAGTGGGGAAACGAAATCTTTTATAAATTACACTTCTTTTTCTCAGATATTTTCAATTCATTTCAAATCCAAATCTTTTTTTCTTTCTTCTGTTTAGATTCTTGAGGGATTAGGGAGAGTCAGGGACTTCCAGCTACTCCTTGCCCTGGTTAGGGTGAGTTAATTGAACGAGAGGGGCTTTAGGAAATCACACTAATAAATTTTACAAATTTTAAAAAATGTCCCGAGATTATTTTGAAGCATACGCTTAAGTTTTTCTGGAGCTATATTTCAATTTCATTCAAATTCAGGGGACCATCTCCCATGGTTCTTCACTTTATTAATAGCGCGAGCTATTCATGCGAATGCAATGTTAGTCCGGACGTCCGGACGTCCATCCGTCTGTCCGAACGCGATTATCTCAGTAACGGATGCTCGGATTGACTTGATTTTTGGTATGAGAGTTCTTTAGGGTCCCAAGTTCTGGAAATTAAAGTTTTACAGCGGTCGGTGAAGTTTTGAAAATTTTCAATTTTTGGCCATATTATGTTCTTATGGGGCAAATGTGCATATGTGCGTATGTATGGATGCCATATACACCCAGTACACCATATAATTCATAAAAATTAGAGAAAACGTCCAAAAATCATAAAAATTACAGAAAATGTCCAAAATTCATAGAACTTACAGAAAATGTCCAAAATTCATAAAACTTACAGAAAATGTCCAAAATTCATAATGTATATGGTGTATATGGTGTACACGGTGCATAGGTGTATATGTGCATAGGTATGTGCATATGCCATATACACCCGGTACACCTAAAATTCATAAAAATTTCAGAAAACGTCAGAAATTCATAAAAATTTCAGAAAACGTCAGAAATTCACACAAATTTCAGAAATAGTGAGAAATTCATAAAAATTTCAGAAAACTACAGAAATTCATAAACATTTCAGAAAACGTCAGAAACTCATAAAACTTTCAGAAAACCCCAGAAATTCATATAAATTTCAAAAACCCCTATATACACCCGGTACTCGGTATTTGTGTACATCGAATGAATTACACTCGCGCTATTACATACTCCCGTGTTTGCACGGTTTATTCAATAAATACAACCGAAATGAAAATATTTCATTAAAAAATTCGCATGAGTCCCGAAATGGCGTCAAACTAAAATTTTGTGATCTCGGCCAGTTGGATTTAATTTAAACCAAGGAGGCGTCCTCAAATTTTCGTTGCAAGGCTTAAACCAACGTTTGTAATAAAATCAAAAGCTAAAAATAAAGAAAAAAAAACAAAGGAAGGAAAGTTATGAAAAAAATATTGCAATAATTCAGATTCAAATTTTGACATCGTCCTTACATATAATTTACTCAGAGGAAAGCTACACAATAAATTTTATTTCAATACTGGAAAGGAAGTATTTTAGGCGGAATAAAATCCGAGCGGTGTGACACTGAGAAATGCATCTCACGTCAAATCCTAAGATAATAGAATATAGTGAAGCGTCTTCTGAGATTCCTGGCCTCCGCCTTCCCCAAGGAAGCTGTCATAATGAGAGATGTGTGAGATTATGCCTAAACACTGGGAAGAACCTGGGAGTGAGCACAAAGGAAGAAAAAGTATGAAAATTAGTAAAATGTGACAGATTCCTATTTCTTGGAGGTTCATTCGCCTTGGAGAAAGCCTTCTAATTGCTCCCCAACTTTTTTTTTTCTCTGCCATAAATATAATTCTGCTACTATACTTCATTATAGATACGTTTCCAGACGTCCTGGGCGGGAGTAATTTTAACTCAGAGCCTGAGTTTGTGGAGAACATCAAAAATGTGACGGTTCCTGCAGGTCGGGAGGCAGTCCTCTCCTGCGTCGTGTCCAACTTGGGTAAATACAAAGTAAGTCTTGTAGTCTTTGAATTCTCACAAGCTTGACACGGTAGTTACTTATGCATAGATTGAAGAAAATACTCCTAAAACCACTAAGTGAGACATTTCTTTCTGCCTTTGTTTTATGTGACAAAAACTGAATGTAATCGGGCTCCTGCTCTGGGCCATAAAATCCCTGGAGTAAGTAGAAGGAGTGAAGGAGCAAGAAAATACAATTGTAAATTCATTCTAGCCGTTTTCTTTGCCCCCACCAATAGATTCTGTGGGCGGAAGAGAGAAAGGAGACTCACTTTCTCAGCCGCAGAGGCAGAAAACAACCAAGCGAAACGAATAATGCGTGAACAGAAAACGACCTCGTAGTTTCCCATTGTAAAAACTTCTTTTCGTAATATACTTTATCTACCTAGTCCCATTACAGCCCCCGTCCCACTCACCGAAAACCTATAGAACTTTCTCTTCAACTTTATGGGAAGCATTTTATGTACTTTAGATAGAGACAACAACAATAACAAAGCCCAGGAATTCCTATTACAAAATCAGGACTTCCGGTTTAAACACTTTAGACTTTTATTTAGGGAAAAATAAGTTCCTCACACACGTGAATTGAAAATAAATCCATGCTTTTCCTGCTGAACTTTATCTTGAAGGGCGGGGGTGACTTGGCTAGTGGTCATCTCATGATCAACCCCTACACCTACATGGCCCACAGTTTTATACGTTCCAGAACATTATTTCCGCTAACATGAAATTGTGAAATGGAGAAAAATACTTTGTGAGCTTTAATGGACTAAATCTAATGGGTGAAGAGGAGAAAATTACTCCAGATTATTCTTAAGAGCAATTAAATCCAATTTTCTTTTTTTTTTTATCAACGGAGGAGGAAGGAAAAAGACGCATAATCCGGAATAATGCTACGTGAGACATGATAATGCACTTTTGGTTGAAGATCTAGTAACCATTTAAACGACTCGGTCTATAGTCCAAGCCACCTCCCCATCACATTCAGGAGAAAGCATATTTTCTATTTATGGGACTGCAGTTGGAGTATAGTAAAATGCAATTCAGTTGCCATATGCGGCAGTCATGAAAAGTAAATGGGGGTTTGAACATGTTGCTGCTGCATATAGACGGAATGTAGCCGTGGAAGATGAGTACAGGGAGGATAAAAATAAACCCCTGTTGTTAGGAGATGCCCAGTTCTAGAGTCAATGCTTAAAATATTTGCAATGGAAATTTGGTAAAAACAATTCTTCAGCGTATAAAAGTTTGCTTGGAATTTTCAAGGAAGGAGTTTCGTATTTTCTAAGGCTCTTTTTTTTATAGCGTTTTCAGTAAAAAGGGGTATTGCGGCTCATAAAATTTAGAAATAGAAAGAATTTCGTAGGAAAACCAGGTTCAGAGTAAAATTTAGATTCTTGGTGTTCTAAATTTTCCAATTGAAATTAGCTGATGCGCTCGCGGACACGCAAGATTTTCAGGCGATGAGCCTTTTTTCAAGTAAATTGCGTTTAAAATTCACAGGAATTGAGCCAAGTGACAGGAAGTTAGCTTATCTCTATAAATCCTTAAAAATGCTTAATTTTAATTTACAGGGCCTTTCAGAAGGGGAACGGGGAAAGAAAATGGTGAAAGCTAGTATGCTAGGTTTAGATTTTCTCAGCCACTAAAATGAGGAAGATTGGAGCCAGTGAAGACAATAGGGAATATATATTATTATTTTTTGCAATATTCATCTAACGACCCTATTCGTTCCCTTAAATCCGGAACTGAGGCTTCTCTCAGTTGGAGATGTTAAATTGAGATTTGCAATGAATATTTTCTAGAAGAGAGTCCCTGAGCAAAACATAATAATAATACTGAAGAGGTCCACAAGGACAAAGATTATTCACACTTAGGCAGGGGGAAAGAGCCACTTTTATGACATTGTCTTTCACTTCCCTTTCTTCTTTTACCCGAAAGAGGAAAGTGGAATATGGGCCTCTCCTACCGCTCAGACGGTGATTCCACCCCCACTTACGACCGATGTTATGACACACTCAAAACCTTTCTATTCCCCTCTTGGGTCATTCCTTCCTTCCTTATTCACTTCAATAGAAATACTGGAAATCTGTAAAGCCTTACAGCAAAAAAAAAAAAAAAAAGAAAGCATTGGGGCACGTATCATACATATTTTATTTGCAAAAATTCTAGAGCGGTGACACTAAACGGACAGTTTCAAGGAAACATACGCCAAAAAATCCCTCTAATATTTTCTTATACTCATTTTCAGGTGGGATGGATACGAGCTGAAGGTAAAAAAAAAAAAAAAGATGCAGAGATTCTGAAGAAGGTAAAGTAAAAGCTGAGTTTTATTTCTTTACTCAGATCAAACGATTCTCACCCTCGACTCTAAAGTCGTAACACACAATAACAGAGTGAGCGTTACTCATGATGGGGTTCAAACCTGGAACCTCCACTTACGACAAGTTCGACAGAGTGATCGAGGATGTTACATGTAAGAGAGAGAAAGATCAAAATGAGGTTGTCAGTTTGAATCCGACAGACACCATGCTTCACTTCTTTCTCCTCCTCTTTTTTTTAGGTGTCAAATCAATACGGCAATCATGAGGAAGCAGTTTGGATGTATTGACGTCCACGGTAAGCCTGTTTACTTGGCTCAGCTAATACTCCTCTTCCTCCTTGCATAGGGGTAATATTCAACATGAAAATTAGTTAACGGGTGTACACCAGAAAAGGCTACAGCTGTAAATCGACGTTTAATGCCTTACTATATTTAATTTTTCGTGAATTTCAAAGGTACGATCGTATTCGGCCCTAAATTGTAGGTTAGTTAGGACTTATCGTCAACTCAATTTAGAGTAAGCCCAAGCGCTACTACTCGGTTGAAGCCGACAGCCTCCCAAACTGCTTTGGACGTCTCACTATGAAACTCATGAGCACAAATTCGTCCTGATGTTCCGATCTATTTGTTGTTTAATTTTTTGAAGTCCTGCGGTATCTTCATAAGTTTTCTCGGCTTGGAGTTAAGAATTGACTTTCGCAGATTGAAAAAAAAATGCAACCCCCGATTTGAACATCAAGATTAATTTCTACTCAGCCAGGGTTTTCTCATTAAGGACGTGCAGCATGTTTTTTTCGTTTCTATGGGTGATTTTTGAGGTATGCGTTGTTAGCAAGCTGCTAATTGAACAAAAGTAATTATAATCGTCTCAAAACGATATTATCCTACACATAACTGTCTTAATTCTGACAAATCTCACCTTAACACTAGTCCATCTTTCGGTACATTTTCTGAGACAACAACTACGTCTAAGACGTTGAGGAAGGTGTCAAATTAAAGGTACGTTCATCCTTAGAAGATGTACAGAATGAAA